>JAVJAQ010004106.1:0-242435 GCA_032362365.1 Zygogramma bicolorata | reverse complement strand
CTTTAGAAGAACAAGTGTACCTATGTTGATTGGAGTGGAGGGTTTCAGCCATTTCGCTTGCTGTATCAAGGTATGCAAATATTCTTTGTGCCACCTACCCCTGTCTTGTTGCAAACGTTGAACAAGTTGCCATCTGGCCAAACGCCCTAAGCGCAAATCACCCAAGTTGGGTTCTGGAACCGAGTTTGAAGGAGCAAGCGTTAAAAAATGTCCTAGCGTTAACACTGAGTCATCGTTAGGATCAGAGCTCATACTGCAAAGCGGTCGAGAGTTTAATAAGGCCTCTATTTGAACCAGAACGGTATTCAGTTCCTCTTCACCCCTGCCTCCCAGAGACCACCGAAGTTGGGAGCGGAAAATTGAAATGAAAGTTAATAGAATTTTGATCTGTAGCATTTTTCATAATATCCGCCAATTCTTGTGCAGCACCCTTGAAATTGGTACCACAGTCACAATAGATGTCTGAACAACGACCACGTCGAGAAACAAAACGTCTCAATGCCCCAAGAAATGCATCTGTCGATAGATCCGAGGCGAGTTCTAGATGCATCGCCTTTGTAGCCATACAACAAAATACACAAATGTAAGATTTCAAAATCTTTGAGCCTCGCATCCTAGTGGGAGTAGTTTTTATCGAACCACAGAAATCAATTCCGACGTGTGAAAATGATTTGACTTGGCATAACCGAGATGGAGGGAGATCCCCCATTGGTTGCTGCACAGATTTTGGATTAAGCCGAAAGCATTTTAAACACTTGGAAATCACACTTCTTATGGTCCGCTTGGGAGATAGAATCCAATATCTTTGTGATAGAAGATAGTGTAATGTTTGAAAACCTGGATGTAGAAATTCATTGTGAGTGTCTTCTATAACCAGTTGAGTGAATCTATGATTACTGGGCAATAGTGCGGGATGTTTTTGATCGTAAGAAAGATTGGAATGTGTGGGACGACCACCCACTCGCAAGATTCCCTTCTCACTGATAAAAGGGATCAACTTACGAAAGGCCTTGGGAAGACGTTTATTTTGTTTCAAGAGCTTTATTTCATTATTGAAACATTTCTTTTGCGCAAGACGTATGAGAATACGAAGAGCATGCTCCCTTTCTAATATAGAGGGCTGCTTGGTGAAAGAGCAAGGAATACGCGATTGTAGCTGGGGAAACCGCTTACGAAGGAAGCGACCTATATAAGATACAACTTTAATAATTTCTGTGAGTGAAGAAATGCGATTCATCAAAAGGTCTATGGAATTGTACTCATTTGTTGTGATGAAATTTAATTTCTTCTCTTCTTTTCTTCTTCGTGAATATTAGACAACTCCAGAGAAGAACCAGAGGCTGTTGGCCATGAGGTCAAACCATGAGGTTTGACCTCATACGTGAAACAATCATTCATAGAGTTCCATTTCATTCCTAGAATCTTAACAGTGGGGTTTGAAGTATCGAAATCGAATGGATTACACTGCAGAAGATTGGATGAAAAGTGTGCAATGAGTTTTGGCTCGTTACTTGCCCATTTACGAAGTGGAAATCCACCCTTTTGTAGAAGAGAGATAAGATCTGATTGAAGTTTCAATGCTGCTTCCAAAGATGAGGCACCACTGACTATGTCATCAACGAACACATCATGTTGTAGAACATGAGATGCCATCTTGAACTCCTGTGAATATTATCGAGCCAACTGATGAATTGTTCGAATAGCTAGAAAAGGGCTACTAGACATACCGAAACTGAGAACCTTCAAACGATAATCCTTTACACTTTCATTTCGAGAGGGTCTCCAGAGGATCCGTTGATAATCTCTATGTTCTGGAGCTACTAGAATTTGTCTGAACATACCCTGTACATCCGCTGTAAAACAAAGTACATGGAGACGAAATTTGAGAAGTATAAAACAAATATTAGGTTGTAGTTTGGGGCCAGTAAGTAGGGTATCATTTAACGATAAACCGTTGGAACATCGTGAAGAAGCATCGAACACCGAACACTACTCTCAGTTTAGTGGTCGAGCTATCAGGCTTGAGAATACAGTGGTGCGGAATATAGTATGAAGTAGGTGGTGGATCATTGTAGGGTATTAGCTCCATTTGATCTTGGTCTAGGTACTCTTGTAAAAACTGACTATACTGTACGTAAATTTCGGGATTTCTCATTAATCTATTCTCTGAAGAGAAGAATCTCTTCAATGCTACATCACGAGAACCTGGAAAGATGGGATTTTCAGCTTTGAAAGGGAGTGCAACTATATATCGTCGTTTCTCATCTCTTGACACAGTCTTCTGATAGATATCTTCTGCTTCTATATCAGCAATCGAGTGGTGACTTAGATTAGGAACAAGCTCAATTTCCCAGATTTTTTTTATAGAGACATTTAGAGAAAATTCTGTCAGAGTAGTACAATTTATCAGGGGAAGTGAGTTGACTCTACCCATAATAACCAAAGACTGTATCCAGAGCTATGAGTCTTTCGGGATCATTATGTATGGAGCTGGATGAACCCTTGATTATACACGCAAATATATCTGCACCTAGAAGCAAATCTATGGGTTGAGAAGTATTAAACGATGGATCTGCAAGCTGCAGTTGAGAAAATTCTGAGAATTGATCGGATTCTATTGTAACTGCGGGAAGATCAGAGCATATTTGAGGAAGGACTATGAAATCCAGCGTATAGAGAGGAGAAGCCTGATACTTAGACTTGAGCGTACAAGAAACTCCCTGAGAAGCATGAGTTCGAATTTTTCCAACACCCTGTATATCACATGATAACCGAGAACATCTGAGGCCTAATTTTGAACAACATTTGCTTGTTATGAAATGAGTCTGGCTGGCACTATCTACCCTTACTGTTTGATAAACACCCCGGCTATCAAGAACTTCAATGAGTGCGGTGGAGATAAGTATAGTGTTTGATTGAAAATTGGGGAGATTCACAGCTAGAGACTGGGAAGGACGATTTGTTTCTTCTGTGGAGGTGGAGCATAATGGCTGAGAAGGGGGAGACTGAGGGAGTTCAGAATCAATATTCGGGAAATGCAAAAGAGTGTGATGCTTACGGGGAGTAGTGCAAAGTCTGCAAAATCCTTTCGAAGTACAATTCGAAGACGTATGCTTTGTACCTAAACAATTTGTACACCATTTATTGTTTCTTATCAATCCAAATCTTTCAGCAGGAGTTTTTGAGAGGAACTGCGAGTAGTTGTAAATCAAATGATTACCTTTACATAGCGAACACTGCAAATTTGACTTTGAGTTAATAAGAAGAGATTGTTTCACATGAGAATATTTATTTTTCTGTGTCGAAAAATGCTTTAAGTGAGCTACTTTATTATAATTCTCTTTTACATTTGTACCCCCTTACAATATTCAACATTATCGAAAGAGTTACATTGTTTCTCTAAAAACATTTGAAGAGTTGAATAATATTCATTTTCCGTGAGGTTAGGATGCTCAAGTTCAAATCGTGTTGCCGTTTCTGAGTCTAGCTTATCGAACAACAAATTAAACAGAATAAAGTCCCAGTGATCCGTTAGGTAATTCATGCCTTTCAAAATAGATATATTTTCACTGAATGTTTCTATCAATTGTCTAAGGTCTTGAGGATTATTGCCGGTTGTCAACTTTTTCGTATCAACTATAGCTTTCCACACTGAAGTTGCAATCAATCGAGAATTTTGGTAACGTTCAACGAGCGCATTATAGGCCACCAAATAATTGGCACTAGTCAATTTTATACATTTCACCGTATGCAATGGAGGCCCTGATAGAGAATTTACCAAATAATTGAATTTTTATATATTGGAAAGATTAGGATTCCTGTGAACTAATTGTGGCAAATCCATTTGAGGAAGCTCAACATTAGACTGAACATGTGAGCTTGACTGAGAATGGATCTGATCTGAGAATATTTCTTTGTATATAGCCTTGATATAATAGAAATCATTGTCGAACGACACAAGAATCCTGGTTTGTTGATCAGTTGTTTGTGTTTCAGGATCAGCTGATGAGAGCAATCCAACAATGGATACATGCAGCTTTTCAAAATTACGTCTAATGGTATCTATAGTCATTTTTCTTCGAACTTAATCATACAAACCGGGTTAACTGTACTATGACGTCACGGTACACTTCAGTTAACTTTCGAAGGTTGACAGATGACTGAAATAAAGGCTGTCACATTTGTTTTGTTTTTTGTTTGAGTATTGTGTAGTTGTTGAAAAACGGTAAAATGGATGTGGCAAATTCGTTTATTCATCATCTGTAACAGATAGTTGCTACTTTAACTCCAAGAAAATTAGCTGAGTTGGCTATTTACATATTTTCAATAAGTCAATTATCTCGCTTTCGTCAATAATATGATACAACCTCTCATTCACATATACTTCGTATGAATCCATTGTACAATTTTTTTTATATACCTTTATCATTGGAAACATCGACAAAACCTAACCTCCAAGATAACTACTCCTGTCTAACTACCTCATTGAGCTGGTTTAGGTGGTTGGTTATCTATTACGTCATAGCTTGGAATACACTTCAAGGAATATCGACTGGTTAACTTATTGCTAACCCGGTTTGTATGGTTAAGTTCGAAGAAAAATGGCTCTTGTCTTGATATCTACATTGAAATATTGTGTGAACATTTGTATTCAACCGAGCTGTATCGGCTATTTTCTTGAGCTCTCCGAGCTTTACAATTTCCATTTCCCTCTGTAAGGTGAAATTTTTAACTTTGGCTGCATTCGGTCCGGGCATTTTGAATAAAGGAACAAGGAATAGCTTTCAACGGTTACCTGTAACGCACGGCACTGCTGATTCAGACTGAGGTTAGAAAAAATTGGAAAGGCTGCTGAGCAAGGTTCACCAAATTGTGGTGCACTTCAAAAATTATGAAAATCTACTATGGTGATCACTAATTTAAAAAACCGTAATCGAAACAAAGTCAGTCGAATTGAATCATGAGCAATGCAAGAATAAATTCGTATCAAATGTCAACAAACCAAGAAACTTCGCACAAGTGAGCAATAACGCTTAGCGCGTACCGTATGCGCGTTCGTTTCCTTTAAACGCGAATCCCACTATACGTAACGTCACCGTCACGTCTCCGCACCGTCACCGTCACGTCTCCGCACCGTCACCGTCACGTCTCCGCACCGTCACCGAACCGAAAATATCACCTTTTCAGGTGGACGTGACTGATAGTGTGATTATGTTCATTGCTTGCAATGTAAGAATATTTACCGTGATGGTGACGGTGCGGAGACGTGACGGTGACGTTACGTATAGTGGGATTCGCGCCTTAACCGTTCACCGAAAATCGAAAGAAAGAGTAAACAGAATTAAGCGCGAATCCCACTATACGTAACGCCACCGTCACGTCTCCGCACCGTCACCGAACCGAAAATATCACCTTAATTCATACTAGCCGGCAAGCAGCAGTCAGTTTGTCTGCCCGTAGAGAGTGCGACGTAGAGAAAATTCGAACATGAGTGAATTTACAAATGAAGAGCTTGGACAAATTGCGCTTATTCTGAATATGGAAAAAGAAAAGTTTAAAGTTAAGAAGAAAAGGCAATTATGGGGACATTATATATTCTAAGAAGGAATGAGGAGGGTAAATATCACACATTATTTTCCGCATTAGAAGATGATGAATTAAAATTTTATAAATATTTTAGAATGTCGCAACAGCAATTCTTCCCTCTCTTGCATAGAATTGAAGGCAGAATAACAAAGAAAAACACTAAGTTTATATTATTCTCAAACAAATATTAATCCGACGTGAACAGAGACGTCAGTCAATGCACACTAACGTATTACACACGTACAGTCAACCCACCGACAAGCACCGACACGTCAAATATTCTCTCGCTGCAATCGCCGACGGAGGTGACGGCGACGGGAGGTGGACGTGACTGATAGTGTGATTATGTTCATTGCTTGCAATGTAAGAATATTTACCGTGACGGTGACGGTGCGGAGACGTGACGGTGACGTTACGTATAGTGGGAATCGCGCCTTAAAGTTGCTGGGCAACGATTTGGTTTTGAAAAATTTCGTTTATTTTTAAAATGAATACAATTGCTCGGTAGCTGTGCTGGATCAAACGTAAAAATCGAACAATAATGCGTTCTCGCGTTTATATAAGGAATATAAAGCAAACTCAGCGTCTACGAGCTCTGGTGAACACTTGGATTATTACAATGGGTATATTCATTAGGAATATATAATTCCTCCATCCTTGAGATGAAAATAATACGTCTGTGTTATTTTCAGAACAACAATTTGGTTCTAGTTGAATATCATTATCTCGAGTTGAATATCGAGTTGAATTTAATCTCATTGAATTGAATATATGTCGTCTAAAAATAAACAGTAATAATAGAACAGTAAAGATTATACATATTGAATATAAAATATAATGTGAAGAATTATTTTCTTCTGGTCGTTGTAGACTATGCAGTTGAGTCTTTTCGGCTATCTTCTGGAGATGGCTCAGGTCATCTAGGTTGATTTTTCCTAGAGTATACAGGGGTAGATTTCCTCTTGAGGGTGCCTCGAGAGTGTTCAGTTGTGGTAGTTGAAGCGGTGTTTCTTCAATGGTAGGGGCGTCATTACTATATACATCGTCATTAATTTTCAATTTGCAATGATAAGGGATGTATATTAGTTTAGGTTGGTTGATTTCTTCATAACCATTCTCTTGGCAAACTTTTTCAATATAAATTTGCTTGGATGGTATAGCAATGAGATATGCATTGGTGATTGTTTGAACGATGTCTTGTTGAATTTGGATGTCCGTTGTTTGGCATTTGATAGTACGTTGTCCCATAAGAATTTCAGGAATACAGTCGTTATTCGAAATTTGATTTTCGATGTACTGGATACAACTATTTTCAATTTTGATGCAGGTTTCATCAGCATAATGGTGATATGTCGAGTTCAATATTATATAAGGTTTCAAGGGTAAAATGGTTTTATTGGAAATTGGGATAGGATAGAGATGGAAAATCTCATAAACGTTTTCCTGGAGTATCGGAAAATGAACAATGAACAGAATTCTTTCATTACTGTAACGAATTTCTGTTTTTAATAATTTATAATATGATTGAGTATTTTCGAAAACTGGTAATCCATTTTTGTATAGAGAAAACATTTTTTTTGTTAGTTTTTCTAATTCATCAATTGATAGGATAGTACTATGAACTATATTGAGTTCAGCAAATAATATTGAATCTTCGATATTATTTAAGAGGGATAGCATGTTTTGACTATCAATAACCATTGTATCTAGTGAATTTTGTAATCGTAGGAATAATGTATACTTATTCAAGCTTTGAACAATACTTTCAATTTGTTTTTGAATAAATTTTTGATTGCTTGATATTTTCTTCAAATTTGTAACTGTTTCATTCATGAAATCTTGAGTTATAGATAAATAGTTTTTCAAATCATGATGTAAATTGTTTTGATTTTTGGACAGTGTTGCAAGAGCATTATCATATCTTTCACCGTCTTCATCATCCAAAGTGCCGAACAGCCATTTGTGAATTCTACCTCCTACATTTATGAGTCCTCTTTTATGTTTTTTATACGTTTGAGGTTTGATATTATTGAGTTTATTCATAATTTGTTCAAGGAGATAGTTTAAATGTTCATGCATATGTTGAAGTTGAGGATATAATTCGTCTTTAATGGAGACTAGATTTTCAATTGTTTTTGAATTGTCTCTAATACGTTGGATAGGTTTATCAAATTTTGTCAAGTCTAAAAATTTGATGAAAGTGTGTTTGTTGAATGTAATTCTTGCTTGTCCAAGGGAAAAAGGAAGAATTGGGTTAGTCAGAGTCTTCAACTTGATTTGTTGTCCTTCTGTCATAATAATGCCTATCAGGAGTATCATTTGTAGTAGCATCTGAAACAATTCGTTGGGGTTTCAGTTGTTGTTTATGATAGGTTGCTTTGCGAGTTTTCAATTTAATATCCTCATTTTCTATTGGTTCAACAGCTCTATAAAGAGGTGTTGTTTTACTTCTGTTTTTGTCATATAAATAGACTCGTTGGTCAAGTTTGAATTCAGTGGGTTCTTTTCTTTCTATATTGACTTTATCTAGAGATGCTTTCACTTTCTCGTTATTTGTTTTTATCATATCATTTATTATTTTAATGTTTCTATCATGTTTTTCTAGGTAGTCAGTCATTACTTTTTCTGTGGTTATATCAAGTGGGTTTCCATGATTCAAATTTCCTTTAATTATTTGAAATGGTGTGTATTCAGTTGCCGAATGAATTGTATTGTTATACCCTAAAATTGCGTATACCATGTGAGATGATATTGATCTCTGTGGAAATTCTTGTTTCAATATTCTTATTTCTTCTAGTAATGTCGAATGAAGTCTTTCAATTGGACTATTACTATTAGGATTTTTGGGTGTTACATAATGTAATTTTATGTTATGTTTTTCACAAAAATCTTCAACGATCTTATTTTTGAATTCACTGCCTGAGTCGCATGTGATTTTTGAAGGTATTCCGTAGTGTGAAAAGAATATTAAAATTCCATCAATAATATTCAATGCATTAGGTTGAATAGGGTATGCTTGAGCGAAACGTGAAAAACTATCAATCAATGTTAAGAATTTTGTTTTATTTATCGATAGTATATCCATATGAATATGTTCGAAAGGATATTCTCCGATAGGTGTTGGTTTGAATTTTATTTCATATGGGTGTCTTTCATACTTAGACTTTTGACAATCTTCACATGTATTGATATAATCACGTATATCAGTAATCATATTAGGCCAATAATATTTTCGTGAGAGGGCTAATTTTGTTTCATTAATTCCTCTATGTATAGTTTTAGTTTCATGATGATATTTTATTTTTTCTTGTTGTTCTTCTTTATTGGTTATGTCTTTGAGTAAAATGTTACTTTGAATTAATTTAAATGCAGCATTTTTAAAGTAATTTTGAATAGTTGAAACCACAATAGGTTGTAATTCTTCTTGAACTATTATACCATATGTATGTTTTGGTTTTAAATAGTTTTTTATTGTATCTACCAGGTTTTGTTGGAAATTTTGGTACGGTAAAACTATGTTAAGTCTAGTTTTATCGAATATTTTTTGTATCGTTACACGTGGTGTAATAGCATCTCGGCTACAATAAAGGAAAATTTGATTTTGAAATTTATTTAATTCTTGTTCTGAAATCGGTATTTCAAGAACTGGATTTTCTGCACTTGTGTGTTCAGTATCTAACGATTCTTCATCTTTTTTCTTTTTTGTAGGTGGACGAATTTGAATGTCCGAAATGATGTTTATTTTCTTATCCTTATTTTTTTTGTCTTCGATAAATTCATCTATATCACTTGAGTCGATATCTGAGAGTTGAGGAATTTCATAATTTGTGTCGAATAATTCGGGGAAGTCATTTTCAATTATATGTTCTTGTGGGTCAATATTTACTGCAAGTGATTGGGTTTCAATGGGATTTATTTCTATTCGAGATAAAGCATCTGCTACTTTGTTTTGTTTTCCTTTTCGATATAGGATTTCATAATCGAATTCTTCTAGTCGAAGTCGCCATCTTACAAGTCTTGAACTTGGGTCTTTTAGGTTAAATAACCATTCAAGTGGTTTATGATCGGTTATCAGGGTAAATTTACGTCCGAATAAATAAGGTCTAAAGTATTTTGTGAAATTAACAATTGCTAAAAGTTCTTTTTCAATTGTTGAATAATTTTGTTCTGAACTATTTAAAGTTCGTGAAGCATAGGCGATGGGTCTGTCATTACCTAGGGTTCCTTGTGAAAGGACAGCACCAATGGCTATATTTGAAGCATCTGTTGTTAATATAAATGGTTTTGAAAAATCAGGAAATTGTAAAATTGGTTCATTACTCGAAAGATCTTTACATTTTTTCAAAAGTTTTAATGAATTCGTCATTGTGTATAATTTTTTCTCCTTTTTTCAAGCATTTAGTGAAGGGTTTAGTTATATCTGCAAAAATTTTAATAAATTTTCTGTAGTATCCTAACATTCCTAGGAATGATTTAATTTCCTTGGCTGTTGATGGTAAAGAAAAATTTTTTATTGCTTTTATTCTATTGGGATTTGGTTTTATTCCTTCTGGAGTTATTATATGTCCTAAAAATTCAACATTTTTTCTTAAAAATTCAGATTTATCTAGTTGAATAGTGAGTTTAGCATCACGTAATCTTTGAAAAACTTTATTCAGATTAGAGATGTGTTCTTGAAGTGATGTAGAAAAAATTATAATGTCGTCAATGTATACAAGACAGATTTTATTTTGTAAATCGCGTAAAACATAATCCATTACTCTCTGGAATGTTGCTGGAGCATTTTTTAAACCGAAGGGCATACGAAGGTACTCGTAATGTCCATTTTCAACATTAAAAGCTGTTTTTTGAATTGAATTTGGATTCATTTCAATCTGATGAAATCCAGATGCCAAATCTAAAGTTGAAAAATATTGACATTTGCCTAGCTTGTCAAGAATATCGTCAATGTTTGGTATGGGGTACCTATCGCCAATAGTTTTTTCATTCACTTTTTTATATTCCACTACAATTCTCCATTTTCTTTTTCCTGAAGCATCTAGTTTTTTGGGAACTATCCAAATAGGTGAACTCCATGGAGATATTGAAGGTCTAATAATTCCGTCTTTTAACATTTTGTCAATTTGTTTTTGAACTTCTTGCTTATGACAATGTTGAAATCTATATGACTTCGTATGAATGGGAATTTCATCCGAAGTTTCAATTTCATGTTTAATAGCATTGGTGAATTTAAGCATTTTATTTTCGTCGTAGAAAATGTCACTATATTTATTACATAGCTTTAATATAGCGTCTCTTTCTTCTTTGTTCATATGATCTGTTCGAATTTTTTCCGAAATTTTCTTTTGTTTACAGGGGCTTATTTTTGGTAATAAGTCTTCTGCGTGATAAAATTCAAAGTTTTCTTCATGTATTGGATTACAAGGAAAAGGTTCAAATAATGTTACTGCAATAGTTTTATTAGTATTATTATATATTTCAAATCTTGCTCGAAAGTTTTCAGCAAAAGTGATTGTTTCTGGAACATCTAAATTTCTAAATTGTAATTTTGGGATTAGAATTTCTCCTTGTTGAATTTCAACTGATAATTTTTGTACAATACTCTCAAAAGCTGGTATTTCGAAAGTATATTGTGTTTCGTGGGGTTGTCTATAAAAGAATGGTATTTCAACATAATCTGACTGTAGTATTTGGTTTTTAAAATCAATTCTTAAATTGAGATGTTTTAATTCTTTCAATCCTAGTATACCGTCAAAGAATTCATGAAAAGGAAATAATAAAAATTCTATCATGTGGTTACTCTGAAATTCAGGAAAGGCTGGAATAAGTCCTTTATAGGGAATAATTTTTTCTCCTAATGATGTTTTTGATTGTGAAGGTTCTTTAAAAATTCGTTCTGGGTAATTCTTTTCTGCAATAGAGGGTCTCTGCATAGAAGTATGACATCCTGTGTCAATAAGTAGTTTTATAGGTGGATTTTGTATTTTTATATACGGTAGCCCGTTTACTACTGCTGAATGCAACTCTATTATGTGTTCTCGTTCATTTGAGGCAGATTATAAAAATTTGTCTCGTCATCTTGGTCTGTTGGTTCATCAACTTCATCAAAAGTTGTATTCAAATTTTCAAAGTCAAAATCGTCTTGATCGGGTATATTGTTTTCAAATTGTGAACTAATTTGATGGTTTAACAATTGTTGTGTATTATATGAATATAACTGAGGTGTTACATCACAATCTTGGTTGTTTAGTTCTTCGCTAATGAAATTTCTTCTCATATTAGGGTTATTTTTGAAAATATTATTATTCGGTTTTATCATTGTTGGATTTCGAGAAGTAGTTGACATAGGTTCAACTGGTGTACTCATTTGTTTATTCTTTGGTTCCCAGACGTTGTTTGTTAGTTAGAAATTTTTGATTTATAGCTTGAGATTTAATCGCTATCGGTTGACATGGAAATTGATTCCTTGCATATCATGCCATTTTGATATTGTGGTTGGAATTGTTGTTGTATATGAGGTTGTATTATGCCACGTTGATATTGGGGTTGAAATTGTTGTACATGAGTCTGTATCATGCCATGTTGTTGAGAATATTGCGGTTGTACGCGTTGTTGAACAAACTGTGGTTGTTGGTAAAATTGTTGTTGTATAGGTCTTTGGGACTTTTGAGGTTGTTGGTTTTGTAAAGTCATATTTTGTATTTGTCTGAAGTTTTCATCTTCGAGTATCAAATTCATAGCCTCTTCCAATGAGTTTGGGTGTTGCACTGAGATTTTATCTTGTAGACGAATGTTCAAATTTCTCAAAGATACTTTCAATGATTAAGATTCATATTGTCTAATATGAATTCTTTTTGTTGGTTGGTCTATATCAGGATCTAAATTTATTTTGAAAATTACTTTTTTCACTTCGTGAAACTTGAATTATTTTTCCAAAATCTAACATGTGTTCATTTTTATTAGGTATCAACGTAAAAAGTTTTTGTTCCAAATTATCAAGACTCAATCTGTCACCAAAAGTGTTTCTCAATTCGTTTTTAATCAATAGCCAGGTATTTAATTCCGTTCGTGAACTAATCAATAATTGTGCTCTATCTTTTAGTTTACTCAAAATTATACTTACAATACATTGGTTGAGAATTTGGTCATTACCATGATATCTAGTATGAAACTTATCAACGGCATTTATAAAAACTTCAAGGTTGTCAGAGGATCCATCAAAAGTAGGAATGGTATCTGAATAAATTTTAAACAATCTATAATTTATCTCTTGGGCCATGTTTGATACGTTTAATGATGAAAAAGATTCAATCAGGTTGTCAATATCAGTCATAAAATATAATAGGTTAAATATTTTCTAAATCTACTTGGTTTCTCAAATCTACCTGTAAAATAACTCAAGAATTCACACTGAAACTTGGTATTTTACTCTACTCTAATTTGTTTGTTTTTGGTTTTGTTTTTGTTGATCTGTATCACACAAAAACTTTGGTTTGAGTGATCTGTATCACTCTGTTTCGTTCTGTTCGTTTGTCCTTAACCTAAACTCCTTTGAAATGTCTATGATAAACAAATTCAGGAAGTACAAAGAGGATACTCGACTCACCGTGATGGTACGACGTAGCAGCTCTAGGGGACTTCAGAATGATCAGCTTGCATCTACCAAAGGTCGCCAACTCCTTCTTGTTTCTTCGAATAGCGGACTAACAGCTGGGCTGACGTGTTTTCTCGATGAAGGGACACTTCCACTATCCTACCGACTGCGCCAATTAAAGTTGCTGGGCAACGATTTGGTTTTTTAAAAATTTCGTTTATTTTTAAAATGAATACAATTGCTCGGTAGCTGTGCTGGATCAAACGTAAAAATCGAACAATAATGCGTTCTCGCGTTTATATAAGGAATATAATGCAAACTCAGCGTCTACGAGCTCTGGTGAACACTTGGATTATTACAATGGGTATATTCATTAGGAATATATAATTACAGCGAACGATTTCTGAGAAAAAAAACTGGTATACTTTTTATGTAGCTGGTTCAAATTTATTGATAATGAATGCACCATCGTAGCGAAATATAATTTGACACTATGTACCAAGTTCATAAAAATCCGAGAGAAGGATCATAAATATGTACGAGAGAGAGTGTATATGAATTATATTTGAGTAAAAAAAATTACTGGTTCGACTTGAATTGAATGATATCGGCGATGCAAGAGCGTAAGAATAGAGCCACTTACCAAATTGCAGTTGGCCGGTATCTCTTCACTTCTTGAGCATAGTGCCACTTGGTTTTCAATAATAATTGGAGAGAATTTCAAATTAGCAGAACTAACACAAATTTTGCACGTGAATCTCTCCATGAGTTTTTCGAACTGCTCGTTTTCGCCTGTCGGGCATGCGTGGTGGCTGGTACCTTTAAAGGTGGTACTCGCGTAGTGGCGTTCAGAGCTCTTGCCGTAATTCGCGAAAAATAAACAAAATAAAAAAAAGAAATTTACTATTCTCAGTTTGATGAAATAGGTACTTGACGTAACAGTCAGTGTGTAACAGAATGTGAAAGGTTCACCACAAAATATCTCTGAATGTCATTGTCATTATACATCACAAAAATTTCAAGCAATTATTTTGAAGTGCTATGTGTAAATTTCCGATCGTGTGTACAGACTGCTCCTGATTTTTTACATATGCTATGCTAAAGACATATATAATTATTTGCATAATCCTTACAGAAATCATACTTGTGAATTATTTTCTCTCAAAGTGTACAATTTGTTTTTCCATGTATGTATCAATAAACTTTTATTATATAAAAATTGCATTTATTTATCCTGATTTCGGCCTATTTCGTTTGGTATGCTCCACAGCTTCCGCAGCACTATATGGACATGAACAGTGTTAATCTATTCACAGATCTGTCAACATTATAGCGAATTCAGTTATACAAATAATATTTTGTATTTTTGTATAATTCCATTTCACCTGATAATAGTTTTATTAACCTTGAAGTAACATTTTTGTATAGTACAACCAATGACAAACACTATTTCTTCAATAACATCTTCACACCCCATTCGACCTTCTTTAACATTTTGTATAGCCAATATTTCTAATGTTTCATTAACTTGAAATTCTGCAACGAAAATATGTGACCTTTGCCCAGCAATGCCACCAAATATCTGAACTCGAATGCGGCTTAATCTCAACTTGAGTTTGGTCGAAGAAGTTCAAATAAGGCGTAAATATATCACGTTGATGAATAACAGTTGTGTTCATTCATTTCATATATCAATGATCTAAAACTGAAAATTAAAAACTAGATATCAGTATTATCCCTTCGAACAAATCCATCAATTAATCCTTCTCAAACCAGACCTGTATAGAGTCCGACAGTTTCAACAACGTCGGATTCTCATACAGCTATAAATACCATCCCTCCATCCACCAAATCACAATCTTCACTCTGTCAAGATGTGTGCTGGGGGTTAAGGAGACTTAGGCCTCGCCACCAAGTCAAGCAGTCTTGAGAATGGCTCCAAAGTGGGAGCCGAAACGTCGGCGGAAGAACAATTATATATATATATATATATATATATATATATATATATATATATATATATATAAAACTGTACCAACACATATTCCTTAAGATTGCCCTTGGCCACAATAACACTTTTCTAGTCAAATAGAATGCAGTTTTAGGCCACATTCCTCAGCTTGCCGGTCAGCAGGTAGTAATCTGAACATATTGGGTTGAATTCCTTAACATTCTTCAAAACGATGTGTAGGTAGGCGGCACTGAGGAATGTGTCCCTAAATCCACTTCTTTCAATGATATCATTCGTGCGCAGACTCTGTCTGGCGTTGAGGGTAGGGGTTGTGCGGTCTTCTCGAGTTAGAGGGCTATCGTGATATTGTATTGTATCCTCCTCATCCGTTCCTCAAAGTTCTGTGCTGTGTCTGTGCTGTTTCTTTGTTTCTCATAAAAGATGGAGAATTAATTCGAATTCTCTGAATGATAATCTGGTACCCGCAATGCTCACAACACTGACATTACTAAGCTCATTGCAGAATGAAAAAGAAAATGATCCGGTTGCCTGTTCTTCACAAAAAGCTAGAATTTTAAGTGTTGTCAAAATTGAGTCCGCTGAAGAACCAGCACCCGAGCAAACAATTAATTTGGATAACCCTTTCGGCGATGACGTACCAGATTACTACTTTGCAAACTTTTAGAAGTATGATTTGGGAAAATTGGTTTTTCAAGAAGATTGTCGGGACTCTTCTCTTGAAGGTATCAATGTCTCCCAAATTATCGACTTCCTAAAGTCGAAACCTTTACCATACGCGCCCATATGCGAGGATATAAGCAACGATGGCGAATCTGTTATAGCAGGCCCGTCATGGTTGAATGTACCTCTGAAAAGGAAAACATCGACCCCTGTGAACTCCCCAAAAAAACAATAAATTCTTTCCGAGGTGGCAGCCATTGATGAATTCTCCTTGTTGAGGGGTTTACTCATGACACCATCAATATCGAACGATTCGGTCAATGCACCGTCACCCAATTCGGACGATATTTTTGTTCCTTCGGGTGTGGGTTCACAACCGTCGGCTGTTTCCGAATATGGGAGCGATGGAGGTGACGGCGTTTGTTCGCAAAATACTCGAAAACAGTTTAGTTTGATCAAAGCTGTTTTTGAGGATTCTGTACATCACCAAGATCAGGCGTTGAAAAATAATCGAGAGGCTGAAGCAAAACTGTCGGAGACCGAAAATTTGTTGTTGGCGTACGCTAAGAAGCCTGAAGACATTGATTCGGCTCGCGATGAATTGAACAGATAATTACGCGAGCCAGACGAACGCCAACAACAAATCGAGCACAAAAGCGATCAGCTCAAGCAAAATATGCCAGAGCTGAAAGCCGATGTGGCAAGATCACGCCTCCGACGGAAAAGAGAAAAGAAGCGTTTCGAGGCCCTCACACAGAGAATGCGAATGTTTTTAAACGATTCAAAATGAGAATAGCACAGGGCTTTCTATTCTTTCCGTGATGTATGTAGTATGCGAGAATTTTTCAGATTTTAATGATATTTTTATTGTTTGGAGGACTTTTGTATTACAATTGAGATTATAAGTAATTATGTTTTATCCCGAAGCTTTTAGGATTAAGGTCTGCTTGATTTCAAGGTATTAAGATGTTTCTATAACCATATTTTACTTATATTTGTGTGTAGATATGTATCGATTTTTTATTTCTACAATAATTCTTTTTGTGATTTTTGAATGAAGGAACTCATTTCTTACCTCTTCATGCGCCCACAATACACGCCCTTTCCATCCCCACATCGATCCCCTCGAACCCAAACCTTCGTAGAATAGGTTAGGTTAGCTAGAGTTCAGATTGAATTTCAGATCAGGCAAGGATGGGGTGTAGGGGAGATAGTTGGGGATAGTTTGGGAGGAATAGGCTGAGAGGGCTAGGTTTGTAGGGGGGTCCATATATAGTGATCCAATTACAAGCGATTACCAAAAAAAATGTGTACGTCATTCGTATCTCGACGGCCCACACTTGGGAAGGAGTGGTGGGGTGTATGGGTGGAGGTGTAGGGGGAGGGGAAAAAAACCTACTGCGCATGCATTCAATGGCTAGTTAACCATATATGATCAAAGTGAGACTTTTACGAAAATTGTCGATGAAAGTTATGCACAGTAGGCGGCGTAGGCCGTATTTCTGTATATAATGATGATTCCTTCAGATGTTTTTTTGAGAAGGCATCATAGCTGTGAAAGAGGGCTGCGCAGTAGTTTCTCTTTGAATGTGCTGATGCGCACTTACGTTTTTATCTCTTATAATTCATAACTGCATATATCTGCGAGTCGATGAATCCGCTTCCCATCTATTACCCCCTCCCTTCAACAAGTGACCTGCATTAAATAATATAAAATGCATATAAAACATATTCTGTTAACTGAGGGTGATATTTTATGTAGAATTATTCTAACAAAGCATGTTTACATTCATCAACTTGCGCAATGAACCAAGATATGCAAAGGAATTCTGTCTATTACTCTGTCTATATCTTCCGCAGCACACCTGTATCCAACATCATCGCGATCAGTTGGACCAGCAATGGCAACTCCTCCATCTTTAATTTCACTATCACCGCCACCGGCCTTCAAGTGCATCTGTTGCTGGTACACCCTCAGCGCCTGCTTCTGCAACACCTTCACTGGTATGTTATCTCCTCCCACAGCATTTGGCTCGTCACCCTCGGGAACACCTTCATTGTAATTCATTTCAATATCTACCAAGCTCCTCAACACACTCATTACACTCTGATTCTGTTGAAACGCCTTGTTGTTTCAGAATACTGTGAGATATCCTGACAAATCTTGTAGTAGACGATGTAGTGATATGTCGGGAAAACTGATGCAGAGCTGTATTCCCTCCTTTTTTTATATATCCATTCATAACTCTCATTCGAGTGAGGGATGAAAGTCATTCCAGCTGCAAGGCCATTCCGATTTCAAGGTCAATCTGAATCTGAAGGTCACTCGTGGTAGGGATAACCACCTATTCTCGTGGGTCATGAAGAGCATTCCAGTTTCCAAGGTCACTCTATATGTGGTCACTGGTGGTGAGGATAACTGTCATTCAAGGCCATCGAGGAACATTAGAGTGGAGGGGAATTGGTTACATATGGAGGAGAAATGACAAACATCCCAGTATTCAATATTGGTTGAAAGCAAACGTGACGGCCCTTCAATATGTCAGTGCCGAAAGAGTGGGATTCCAAACCGAAAATTGCAGTTTATCCCTTAGTGATTCACAAGTGTTTGACCTGCCATAATTGTGAGGTTGCATGGTCGCTCGATTTAATCAACACATGTACTGGATTGTGTGTGGAATGTAGAGAGATGAATCCTCCGAAAGTGGAAAGGAAATAAAAGAGGAGTGTGGCACAAATTGGATAGAATTCCGAATATGTGGTGAAAATCTCAGGTCCACAAACTTTGAAATATATAGAAGAGAGTGTGAGACATGCAGCATGAAAGAATGTTTGGAATACCACAGATGTACAAAATGTGATACTTTCACAAGAGACTGCTGGAGAAACTTATGCAAGGCAAGCCGAACTGGTCTGGTGCTTTGTGAATGTGTCGGCTTCTTCTTCAAGGACAGTGTTAATCATCTCCTGAAATGTTGGTGTTTGAACGAAGAGCAGAGTACCGAGCGAGAAGAGTTACGGAAAACTCATGTGGTTCCACAAAGACGCTACGTTTATGAGCAAGTGGATTATTGATGATAGTTCGTATGATGTTATAAATAAAAAGTTTTTCACTGACTGGATTTTATTTTCATTCATTATCATTGAACAATAGAACATGAATAAAAATAAATAATCAACGAAATATAAGTCAATGATACATTTCAAGGTGAAGAAAACATGAAAAAGTCAGTTATACTAGTTTCTGTCGATCAATTATTTTTTTTCCTTGGGGAATCCAAGCCATTTTACAAGAATTCTTCTGCGTTACCTCGATAACAACCTTATATTGGCTTTCCATCCATGTCTTCAAGCCCAAAAGTTACTGGCTCGGTGCTTTTCACTTTGATGATTTTAAAAAGTTCAGTGGTGAAATTTGCTAAATAACCTTTATCCAAAAAGTGTTTTGGTATTTGCCGATTCGAACCACATCACCTCATCTGAATTTATTCTTTCTTGTCTTGTTGTGTTTTTTTAGCATTTTTATACATATTCAATTTCGTGGACGATGTCACATCAGCAGGCCTCATTCCGGTACTACTATGTATTTTGTTGTTGTATTGCTCTGTTGAATCTGAGATGGTTTTCAGCCATTTATAATGTCCTTGGACTGAAAACTCTTTATATAACCAAGCCTTTGAAATTCTTATGACTCGCTCCACAATTGCAGCTTTTCTAGTGCTGAGAGTTGGATAATGATTGATATTATATTTCTTCATCAACGATGAAAACTGCGTATTGTAGAATTCAGTGCCTTGATCGGATTGCACATTTTTTGGCGTGTGTTTCGACTCCTTCAACACACTCATTAGCCGCAGCGACGGTTTTTAAAGTTTCACTTTTCAGTGGTCTGGTCCATACAGATATTGAATAACAGATTATAACAACAAGGACATACCCATAACCTCTATTTTTTATAGCGTATGGTTGCATTTCCATTAGATCTATTTGCCACGAATCCGATAATCCTTTTATTATTGTGTTCCTCCAGAAAAAATTACGTCGAGCAGGTCCATGTAACTCTTCAACAACTTGCCTTTTAGCTGCACTCATTTCAACTTTCTATAACACGGGTTGGTTCCCATGCAGGTGGTAGAGCTAGCTGTCCAGTTCTCCAGTGTTTGGGTGGTGGTTTAGCTGTAGAATGCTCCACTTTAGTAATTCGCCCTTCCAAAGTACTAATTGACTGCTCCAATTTGGAAATTCGTTCAGTTTGAGTATCAGATTTATTGCCAATAACAAATCTGAGTTCTGTAATTGTAGAATCAAAATATGCCCTTGCATCACGGATTAACGGTGATATCGATTCCTGTACGGCTGCAAGAGGTAATTACTTAGTTTCTTTGATGTGATCGTCAATGTAGCCCTCAGTGACACAATCTTTGATGTCGGAAAGTTCACCAACATTTCGCAGGCGTCTGTTCTGAATATTTTAATCCCCTTCTGGTGTAGGTATGAATCCAACCCCTGGTTTTCCAATAACCGCTTTCACACTACCGCGTCTACGACCAAATTCATCAATTGTGGTATTCATTGTTAGAATATAAGTTAATGAATAATTGAATTCCACGATAGGATATATCCACGTGGTTAGTAGATGATACCCTCTTCGGGCAATTCCTCTATTATGGCTATTATTTCATTATCATGTCCGGTATGACCAGCCATTTTTGAACTCCAAAGAAGTCGAAGTCGATCGATCAATTCCTCTAATCAATTCCAGTAGATATAACTATTAGGCCGGTTTCCCTCATATACCTTCTGGGAAGTTATTTTCATTAACCCATCGCCTTCTCTAACGGAATTTTCCAACGCACTTCCACTTGCTAACAGTGGTTTGATTATCTCGCGATATTTCTTCCATTTATTATACACCAAACCTTGATCTTCAATATAGTTTCTATACGCTGCTTTTGTAATTCTGAGTATATCACCATATGCATTCAGTTCAGTCGCAGAAATATTTCCAGGAGGTACTTGAATCATGAATATTAATTCATAGAGTTTGGACGTGCCCCGGTATGTGCCAACAGTTTTACCACTCTCTTTGAACACAATTTTCTCTCCAATAAACCCCACATTGGTTTCTTCCATCTTAAGTTTATTTAGAAGGATCTGAACGAACACCATATATCGTATCATATGCAGAATTTCCTTCGAGCAGTTTTTTGATGTGATTGTTAACTTCAGTGCCGCCCACCGCTGTCTTATCTGAATCCGAATTCACCATTGGAGCTACATCATCAAGGTCTGCGAAATTCAATTTTGGTAGTGGGGTGCTACTCTCCATAAGTTTGGTCTTCTTTGAATGGCTCAGTATTGTCGAAGGACTCAATTTAGATGTATTTTCAGATATTTTTTTCAACGGCTCCATGATTGGTTCATATATTCTTGTCAGTGCCGCTTGATTGCCAATGCGGCTGCTCTTGATGTAATTGAATTTTTTTCGAACCGAATCCGTTGCCTCAATCAACCTCCTCTTGAGATCAATTTCATCATTGCTTTTCAGAGACATGGCGTAAGTACTTTGACGTGTCTTCGATAATGTTCAACTTCTGATTGAGTCAAATACTTGATGAACATTAGAGATATATGAAATTGTCAAATCCCTTTCGATAGCGACCTCCTTGTAGTTCTCTATCCTAATTGATAACTTGAAATCCAAATTTATCATTCCAACATTTCGCACACATATCTCGAAATTGCTTGAATGTCATGTCTGGTGATACATGATCAGAGAAAATGTGGTTGATATTCATATCATCCTGTCTGAACATCACAATGAAATTTGAATTATCTCTGACTCATTGCTTCGGGACTCGGGAATAAGTTTTAGACAGATAGAAACAGTCAACATGTTCATGCCGACCCATACTGAGATATGATCTGATGACATCTTGCTTTCCACACATAACGTCGAATATGAATACGAAATCAGGTTTGGCATCAGACGGTTCGACTATTGCAGACGGGTCATTTCCAAAAGTATAAAATCCCAACCTCTCGATAGGTGTCAACACTTCACGCAAATACTCATATTTCAGTTGATACAGAGATCTCAAACCCAGCGGATGAGTTAGCAAGGCAATCATTACATTGGTCTTTCCGCAGTTCGAAGGTCCAATAATAAGACCTCTAATAGATAGCGGGGGGAGAGACCCATGACGTCGTTCAACCTTGAATTTACCATTTGCTTCATCGTCAGAATTATCGATAACTCTTGTTTCTGTTTTACAATACGCAAGTAAACAGGTGAAGAGTTATTAGGAGAATCAAGAAAAAAAAAAGCACAGAATGTTGGAAAGATAGTAGCTTTCGGTTCGGGCGTAGTGAGAAAGGTTCGAGATGTTTTACATAAAGCAGGAAGAGGTGGAATTTCTATAGATAATTTGGGAAAAGCCTCTCAAATTGTATTGAAAGCCGCCCGTAAATACACAAAAGAGGCTGGTGGTAGAAATAAAATACGCACACCTCTAGTAATACCAATTCCCAAAATCGGTGGAATTTTGCCACTCATTTTGCTGGTTCATCAGCACTTGGCACTCTGACTGGAGCAGCTGGTGGAATCACTAAGGCAGTTCAAGCAGCGAGAGCTAGTGCAGATCAGTTGAAGGAGTCAAAACGACACAATAGGTTCATGGAGGCAATTGCCCTTGGTAAAAATGGCAGAAGAATGTATTTGAAACCATATCGCAAAGGTTAAGGATTGTTCTTGAAGCCCCAGAATTCAAAAAAGTTATAGATATGCCACTCCGAAGATCCCTTTCTAACATCGATCTCAAATATTTTGTGAGGAAGATGAAAATACAAAATTTTCGGGGTGTATTTATGCGTGACAGTCTTCCAGTTTCAGGAACGCGCCAATGTGAATCCGCTATAGTTAATTTGGATAGTCATCGAGTTCCAAGGAACACACTGGGTGGCATATAAAAAAAATGGAGGAACGGTAACATATTATGACAGCTTTGGTGACTTACCTCCCCCCAAAAAATTAATCAGTTATTTTCAATGTGGCCAGAAGACAGCTCGTAATTTTTTTATAACTACAAGCGACACCAACAATTTAATACAGTGTGGTGTGCTGCCTGCAGTTCCTATACGAGAAGCCAATATGGATATAACTCCGACTCAGGATAGAGAAAGCATCAATGGGATGGGCCATTCACTCATCGCATATTCTAGGCCACGCAGCTTAAAGAAAATGAGTGCACAGCAACTCTCAGATATGCCTAAAGAAGTGTTGATTGGATGTGCTGCTAACGAAATTGCATCGGTGTGGGATAAACTCCCACCACACCTCCAAAACGATGTTGATGTCTTGAAGTATCAGTATTGCCAGGAACATTATAACGATGCTGGTAGTTCGGCTGATGTGAATGATGGACCGATATCCCGTGAAATATTTTGTTGTTATTGTGAAATGAATGATATAAATGTTGTAACAAAAAATTATGTAGATGCTCATTGAGCATCAGTTCCAAAGAGGCAGCGGTTACTGCACAGTTTCTGTAAACAGCAATAAAAGACGTCGGAATATGTGCAAGTTAACAGGCATGTCACGAACGTTCTCGCTGTCAGGAGACTCAAGTGAGTTGAGCGCTAACTTTTACCCACCAATAGAATTGGACACCAGCTGCAGTTACGGTTTAGGTTTACATGGCTTCTATTCATACAATTCAAAATTCAACGTTACTGTGAGGAACAATGTGATCAGCCCCTCGAAGAGAATAAATTCTCCACCCATAGTGTGACGAGTTTTCCTGGGTCCAAACCCGCACAAGTGACGCTACGGATAGATTTACAAATCTTTTTGTAAATTACAAATCGTTTTGTAGATCAATGCCTCGAGCGCCAGTTTTTTTACTTGGTATGCTCCAAATTCCCGGATAGCAATCAGATGGAGGTATCCAGAGGTCAGATAATTGTGACAACGGCAGAGTACTAATTGATGTAGGCTTTAATTACACCAATTTGCATCTGAATACCGTTTGCTATATGAGAGTTCTCGAAAGTATTTCGTTTCTACTTTCTTGAGACACTTTTGTACACACTTGAGAGGTATTTCGTTTCTACCTCTCGACACACTTTTATTTCACTGATTTGTTTCCTGAAAATAGGTTGGAGAAAATAACGACCAACGATGTTCAGAAATACGAGTTTATTATATACTATCAACAATATTAAGTATTAGAGTTATAAAAACGGGGTTGGCAACAATAATAAACGGTATATAAACTTTGCGTTTGAACTGCACAGGGTCACTGAATTCGGAATTTGGTCGGTAAACGGTGAGTCGATACTTTAAAAAGAAAAACTATGAAGTGTTGGCAGGTGAAATGTTTCGGAGCGGTAACTACGATAATCGGAAAAGAAGTTGTATATTTTGAATTAACTAAACCTGGTTCTAAATGGCACTCAGAAACAGCAGAAGGCTGAACTGGCAAGAACCCAAAATAAAGATAAAACAAAATGATTGGTTCTAATTGGCACTCAGATACAGCGGAAGGCTGAACTGGCAAGAACACAACCAAATGTAAAATAAAACGAATTTTCTGAATTCCACAAAAATGATTGGTTCTGAATGGCACACAGATACAGCAGAAGGCTGAACTGGCAAGAACACAACCAAATGAAAATATAAAACGAATCACACAAAAATGATTGGTCCTAAATGGCACTCAGATACGACAGACGGTCGAACTGGCAAGAACGCAATCAGAATTAATTATTTTAAATAACAAATCAAATGTCAGACTGTCGGATCTAACCTCAAAATGAATTTCGGTCGGTTTGTTTAAAACGGTCGGTAAACAAATTTCGGAGCAACTAGGAACACAAGTAACTATCTGCAAGACTGAATCTTCACGAATGAATGAATTCGAATTGAATGGATCCCGGTAGTCCTCAGAGTCGGATATTTATACCCGCCGAAAATCTGAAAAGTAGTGGAACTCAAATGACAGCGAGCACTGAGGAATTTCATAAAAACTACCGTCGGTTTGGCCAGTTTCAAATGTTTTTCAATATAAGGTAAATTGAAAAACTCGGTAAAGAATGTGTTTTTATATTAACGGTAGCAAACTAGGCTGATAAGATACCCGAAATGATGAATATTTTACTCGGAAATAATATTTTCGAATTCTTTGAAACATTTCACTTCTCAACAAATTATGAAAACACATTTCTGAACCTTTCCAACCTATTATCTCAAGATTCTATGCAATACATCACTCATTTCAGATAGATGGAATAATCAAACCTTACTCAATATGGAAAATAGGCCAACCCCAAACGCATGAAAGAAAATACATATCAAATACAAGAATAAACAACAATGAGCAGAAAATCATTCTATGTTACTAAATAATAAGCCAAACGGAATAGAAATGAAATGAGTACTCAAAATGTTCACGGATAACATAATTCATTAAAAATAAATCAATAATGCTTCTAGCAGTCTATCATATACCATATCGAATAAACCCAAGTGCTGAAACGGAATCTATATACAACATATATTAGCCAGGTCAGTCGACTTTATTTACAAACCTCGTTACTGAAAATAATGACTTCATTACACCCCCCCTTACTTCGGTAAAAAAAAATTGAACGCCAGTTCGATTTTTTTTTTTAGAAAAATTTAAAAATTTCGGTAAACAAGTCGTCTATTGTCGGGATCCTTGACTGGATTCATGGCGCGAATCTATCCTTGCGCCTGGAACTAGGCGCCATACACTGGTGCAGGTGCAATCAACGGAGCGTGTTCCATACCTCCCGCATTTGGAACAGAAAATGCGGTATGCCCTGCCGCATTCCGAACGGAAGTGACCCGGATGGCCACAGCGCCAGCAGAGGCCCTGCTCAACTGGTAGGTACACATCTTGGACGGAAGGTCGTTTCGTCGACAGGCGAACGACGGGCGGCGGTCTCTGTGCTGCGGAGTGTGAAGGGACTTGGGCTACTGCACCCAAAATTCGGCTGCTCGCTTCTTGAGTCAACGGGACTGGAAGAACAGTGGCACTGGTCGGTAGTTGGACGTGGAAGTTGTCGGAAGTTTGAGTAGCCCGACTCTCCTGGACGGGAAATGAAAAATATGCATTATATGCAAAGGGGTCCGAAGGGGTTTGCGTACTCCGGTCCACTAATCGTGGAGTTCCTTTGAAGGTAGTCGGGGTTTTCTCCCTCGGTGTGGTCGGTGATGTTTCCCCCTCATCAGTGCCGTCGATCTCAGAAGGCAGCGGAGAAGTATGCAACCTCAGAATTCCAGAATCCATGATCTGTGAAAAATCAAAACATCAAAGTACTGTTCATAATCGACGAAATGACGGTCCACTCACACGATTAGTGAGTGGTGCGGAGGTTTTCCTCCTTAGCCGGAATCGTTACCCAAACACTCCCCCCTTCTTGGTCCCTCAAGCGAAGGCGGTAAGAATTTCTCCGACCAACATGCCTTGGTCTCAGAGGAGACAGGGCTTTCCGGAATTGAGGGGACCAAGAAATCGACGGGCGCCCCTCTGCCCGATACTGCCTTACACGCTGAACTACCCATTGACGTAACTCAGCAATATCGGCAGGAGGCGGTTGTTGTGGTGTGGTTTCCGAAGCAGGAGGGTAGAGAGGAACGATTGGTTCTGGATCGGAGGGACAAAAAGGAGGTGTTACAGGTATTCCATTCGGGTATAATCGGGGAGGACTATAAAGGGGGGACAGGGACTCAGGTTGGTAGTAAAGGGATTCTACCTCTCCTGCGGTGGTCAGATCGGGTGTCCGGGGGGTACGGGGTAACGGACGTTTCCGTGGCGGCAGAGGTGAAACGAAGCACCAGCTTGAGGAGCTAGCTTCGGGAGCTGACGGACGGTCCATTACTGAAAACAAAAAGTTGGTGAACTACTCGGCGCACTGATATGGTTTCAGATCTTTTATATGCACGCGCTTCACCAATCTATTTTCGTCGCTTTTGAGATCATATACTACGGGAGATATCACTTTGACCACGGTGAACGGACCGGAATACTTTGGGGCAAGCTTCGCTGCATGTCCCTGAATTCCAGACGACAAGTTGTACTCTTTTTTCATTACTCTGTCGCCGACGTGACATCGCCATTCTCGACGTCTCAGATTATAGTAATGACTTTGGGTGGAGAAAGCACGGGCTAGATTAATTTTGACCAACTCATTGACTTCTTTCAATTTCTCCATGTGTTTGGCCCACAGGGACGGTGACGGTACGGTATCAGAATCGGTTTCATTAAACGGACGGAAAAGTGATTTCGGTGGTTCTAATTCTCTTCCAAACGTCAAGTAAGCGGGTGTAAACGAAGTGGAGTCATGTCGGGCGGTATTCAACGCAAACTGTAGTTCCGGAAGTAACTGATCCCATTTACGGTGATCATTGTTACAGTACTGAGAAATAAGAACTTTTATAGTAGGGCGGAGTGAAACGGTGTTGAATCCCTAGTTCTTTGATAAGGTCTGCAAATACTTTTCCTGTATACTGCGAACCATTATCACTGATGACGGTTTGTGGGCGTCCGAAACGTAGTACCACTTCCTCATAAAAGGCTTGAGAAACGGCTCGTGCCGTTGCTTTCCTTAACGGACGGACTTGGACCCATTTAGTGAAACGGTCCTGAAAGACACATAAATAGCAGTTCCCTTTGCTCGAACGTGGCAAAGGACCCACTAAATCGGTTGACACAGTTGTCCAAGGTTTTACGTTAGTAGACGGATGCATCTTTCCAGGGGGTTTTTCCTGTGAAACCTTATATTGCTGACAGACGAGGCATCCTCGTACATATTTGGCAATATCTCGGTACATACCGGGCCAGTAATATCTCTGAGCAATACGAGCGATAGTCTTGGCAATCCCCATATGTCCTGCCGTGACTTCGTCGTGATTTTCACGCAACACTTGCGCTCGATGATCTCTAGGAACACACTGTTTCCATGGATCTTTAGTGTCTGGTTCGGTGAAATCCAGAGCGTCCCAGAAATGTCGGTAGAGACGACCATCTCTCACGGAATAGTCTGGGTACTCTTCAGGATGCTGAAGTACATCGGAAATTTTTTTAGTATACCACGGGCATTGTACTTCAGTTTCTTCCTCCAGTACGTAATTTTCTTCAACGGTATTGTCCTCGGTCTGGAGCGGTTGTCGTGAAAGAGCGTCAGCTACCTTATTCTGACAGCCTTTTCTATATCTGATTTCATAATCGAACTGCTGCAAATACATGGCCCATCTGGCTATCCTGCCAGAGGGACTTTTGATGGACTGCACCCATTTCAGTGAAATATGGTCAAAAATATATTACAGTTTCCTGTATGATTTTCACTCACAATGGGTTTACAAAACCGCGACACGTGTTTCGCTATTACAATAGCTTCTTCATTGTGAGTGAAAATCATACAGGAAACTGTAATATATTTTTGTTAATATGGA
This sequence comes from Zygogramma bicolorata, assembly GCA_032362365.1. Classification (NCBI taxonomy): domain Eukaryota; kingdom Metazoa; phylum Arthropoda; class Insecta; order Coleoptera; family Chrysomelidae; genus Zygogramma; species Zygogramma bicolorata. The sequence goes on along the minus strand of JAVJAQ010004106.1, from coordinate 214,145 downwards.
TTTTCATCAAGTATCGGCCAGTTCAATTCAATTTTTCGAAATATGGTCAGTTTGGATTATAAAGTGATAACCTTCCAGGTACGGTCGCATTTTTTCGATTCCCCAAATTGCGGCTAAACACTCTTTCTCGGTAACGGAGTAGTTTTTCTCTGGAGGAGACAGAGTTCTACTTGCATATGCTATCACATGCTCTTTTCCCTTTATGTTCTGAGTGAGTGCTACACCCAAACCCAGATCAGAGGCGTCGGTTTGTAGAATGAACTCTTGTGAAAAATCTGGACATGATAATACGGGTGCTTCGGTCAGACTCCTCTTAAGGAGATCGAAAGCATCTTGTTGTGCCGTTCCCCACTTCCAACGAGTGTTTTTCCTTAACAAGCTCGTGAGGGGAGACACAACTCGGGAAAAATTTGGGATAAACCTGCGGTACCAGGATGCCATTCCCAAAAATTGCCTCAGTTGCTTCAGTGTAGTCGGTGTCGGCCATTCCACTATGGACGCAACCTTGTCTGGATCAGTTTTGATCCCTTCCGGAGTAATTACATGTCCTAAATATTTCAAAGTACGGAGACAAAATTTACATTTGTCAGGATTCAACTGGAGATTGCTATCTCGCAGACGACGGAATACTTGTTGCAAATTATCCAGATGTTCTTCGAAAGTTTTTCCCAGAACTATGATATCATCTAAGTACGCGAACGCGAAAGGTTCCATTTCTGGACCTATAACGGTATCTATCAATCTCTGGAAAGTAGCAGGAGCCGAGTGGAGCCCGAACGGCATAACTGTAAACTGGAATAATCCACGTCCTGGAACAGTAAACGCTGTGATTGGTTTACTTTCGGGAGTCAAAGGGACTTGCCAATATCCCTGACGTAGGTCCAGGCTGGATATATATCGTGCTTCTCGAAGTTTATCCAGAATAGCACTTATGAACGGTAAAGGATATGCATCCTTTTCAGTTACAGCATTGACTTTTTGAAAATCGATGCAAAATCTCGGTTTTCCATCCTTCTTGCGGACAATCACGACAGGTGAACTCCACGGGCTTTTCGATGGTTCTATAACCCCATCCTTCAGCATCTTATCCACTTCCTCATTGATAATTTCCTGAGTTTTCGGGTTCTGCGGACGGTATCTTTGTTTTATCGGTTCGGGATTTTTCAAACGGATGTGATGTTGTACACAATTAGTGGGACCCTTATTTTCATTAAACAGAGGCAACTCCTCTTCCAGAAAGAGGCGAAGTCTTTCTTTTTCAAAATCGGTTAAGTCCTGCTGTTCAATCAGTGAAGCGGATTCAGAACTTGCGGAAGCCTCGATCGACATAACCACGTTGCTGCGAACATCGAACGACACGTTCGAACCTCTCAGGAAAGTCTCATTGTTGGCGAGGTTAATGTGAAAATCCTGAGTACCAAGAACATCCATACCCAGTACAATGTCAACGGCTAAGGATGGAATAATCAACAGTTCACATGCAAAACTCTCATTGCCGATAGTCATGACTGGCGTGACAGCCCAACGGACAACACACAATGACCCATCAGCTTGTCGAGTTTGATGTGCTACGGACTGTTCAATCGGTTCAGAATTATTTCTTATGCAACAATCATGTACTGCCTGACTGGCAAATGATTTTGTTGCTCCGGTATCGAGTAGTGCAAAAAATATAGTATTCAAAATTTTCAATCGGATAAACGGTCTATTGTCAGTCGTACTAGGTCGAAACACGGTTCCTGGGGAATTTAACGACTGGAGCTCGACGTTCCCCGACGCTGATGAGCTCCCTGTCCGTTTCCCTGATGAGAACAATTACAATCTCTGGAGAATACTCCGTCTTGGCCACAACGTGAACAGAATATTCTTGCTCGGTTTCGGCACTCACTACGCATGTGACCCCGTTCCCCGCATCTCCAACATAATAGCGGTGTATTGGTCGTGGGGACTCTAGGGTTATGTTGGTATGGTTCCCTATTCCCAGGCGGATTCGGTCGCGGTGGATTGGGACGAGACGGTGTTGCGATAGGTTGCTGTGGCGGTGGGGGACGTGGAGGGGGTATCGGTACCGGTGGGGGACGGTGATGGACGACCCGTGTTGGTGCCTGAAGATGGCTTACGGGATGAGACCTGGAGGGTAAAGAACACATTTCCCCCTTCAAGATCTCAAACTCCATAATTTTAGCTACAAGTGATGGAGAATCATAGAAATCACCTCGCTTTATATAATGACGGTAATCCGGGAGTAAATTTCGGTATATACGGGCTGCCTCCTGATCTGGAGTTAGACAACCATGTCTACGAAGCAGGGTTTGCATATCAATCACATAGTCGATAGCAGCCTCATCGGATGTTTGTAAACGACGGCTTATTTCCATTTCCAAATCTTCCCTGTAGTGAACAGGGTAAAATGCCACTCTAAAAATATTCTTGAATGATTCCCAAGAGTTCCAGAATATTTTATTACTTCGGTACCACAATAGAGCCCTACCTTCGAGTACATTTGGCAAAGTCACCAACATTCTATCTCGAGGAATGTTTTCTGTTACGCAAATTTCCTCTAAACGTTCTAGAAACGCCACAGGGTCTTGTGTGCCATCAAACTTCACATTCCACCTATGAGTATTCAATACTGTTTGATAGGATGGAGTGCCTATCACGGGTGAAGTTTGAAGCGGTGCTGGTACAGAATAAGGTATAGTGAACGGTACTGTATAAGGTATACTAGGTGGTGCTGCATACGATATACTAGGTGGTGCTGTATATGGTATATTCAAAGGTACACCATACCCCTGGGTAGTATACGGAACATATGGTAATCCCTGTCCCATATGAATTGGTAAACTGGACAGTGGTGCACAATGCCCTTGGGAAGTATACGGAATTGCCAAACTAGACACAACTGTAGGACGTGATGTACTAGTAAAGGCGCGTATTCACCTGAGCACGAACGGGAACGAGGCAAAGTGAGGCCGAACGAATGCCTCGTTCGTATTTTTGTTGATGGCGAAACGAAGCATCCGAGGCAACGAACGAGGCAGCGATCCACCCCGTGCGGAGCGGCATGCGAATTTCATAATCATCAGCAGTTGGGAAAAGTGTTGTTAAAAGAGTGTAAACCGATATGGCCGACGCAAAAGATTTGACAGTGGCCAGTGCTGCTTGTATAGTTATTGCTGGGCTATTACGAAAAAAAAGAAGGAAGAAACGTTGGTGGATGACATCCTTGTATCAAAATAGGGTGACATGTAGAGGACAGTCATTGTTAAACAGAATGGTGGAAGAGGAAGAAAATGGGCATTTTCGAAACTTTACCAGAATGTGTCCCACTGATTTCAACTTTTTATTAGAATCGATTCGTTCTGATATTTCTCGACAAGATACGAAATTTCGCAAAGCTGTGACCGCGGAGGAACGATTAGCTATAACTCTCAGATATTTAGCAACTGGTGATTCGTACACTAGCCTTCAGTACCTCTTCAATGTATCAAAGCAGCTAATATCGAAAATAATACCAGAAGTATGCAAGGCTTTGGTGAAGATCTTATCTAAATATGTTAAGGTATGTATTTTTCCCAAGCGTCAACTAGGTACTCATAAAAAATGTTATACACCAAATCATAAGAAAATCATAAAAAAACAACATTACACCCTGTATCTTACAAACTAAGAGCCGTATTCAACATCCCCTTCTAACTTTAAAAGCGCTTTTAAAATCTGTCTGTCCAATGTCAACTTCAAAAGATAAAAAGTGACAAATGTTAAAAGCATTTTTAATTAAATGGGACGTTGAATACGGTTCTAAGCATTTCTGGATCTATGTTATGAATTTTTTTCTTCCTTTGGGATGTCGTTCAGTCGAGCGTTGTGACATATTTTTTACAACACCCTGTAGTTCAGGCAAACTTATATTGAAAAACAACAGAAATGCAATGACAAAAAAGTTTATTTTATTTTAAACATTATCATCTTTTGGAAATGTCAAATATTCTGCCAAGACAGAGAAGCCTGCGTTGTCCGCAGGTTGGCGACTTTCTGGATGATCTTGAGGTGATGGAAGGGGCGAAGCGGTGTAAGATGTTGATGGAGAGGATGTAACATAATAAGTTGAATTAGATACGGCAGAATCACATCGAGAAGATACATAGTAAGATGAAGGTGTCGCATTTTGTAGCGGAGTTAGCTCTTCAGGTTGTGTTGCGAACACTGCGGACGTATTTATTGGTATTTGCAGTGGAGTAGGTTGCGAATGGAGTTGCGAAAGCATTTGCTGTGGCATTGAAACTGGATGCATGTTCATTTCAGCACGAAAGAAAATACTATGAATTTCGTGCTGTAGCATTGTACGGGTTCTTTTATCAAACTGTCGCAGTTTTTCCGCTATGTATTTGGCAAAAAGTGAGCTCTCATCATTTTCATTATAACTGGATTTTACTGTTTTTTGTAAAATATTAAAAGCTTCTTGTATTCGAGGATCCTCAGAGTTCTTTCTTTTTGTTACAACACGCTTGGGAGATATAAACTTTTTTTCTTTTGGGTTGATTATTTTTTTACTCAAAGCAATATTTCTTTCGACTTGGTCATCCTTAGTACTATTATCAGAATTCCTTTGCACGTCGTCTTCTGTTGATTCTGCCGTGTGTTCATTTTCTAAAACTTGTGAGTGGTCGGAATGCTCTGCATCCTCTGTAGACTCTTCTGCAGCAGTATGTTCTTCTGGATAATTCTAAAATAAAAATATTTTGTTTTAGACACCTTCAACAGTGGAAGAATGGAGAGAAATATCACAAACATTTGAAGAAAATTGGAATTTTCCTCACTGTTTGGGTGCTCTTGATGGGAAGCATATTGTGTTGCAAGCACCAATGAATAGTGGAAGCTCCTACTACAACTACAAGTCAAGCTTCAGTATTGTATTAATGGCTATCGTTGATGCTGACTACAAGTTTTTGTATGTGAACATTGGCTGCCAAGGAGGGGTTTCTGATGGTGGTGTTTTTAAGAACTGTCAGTTGTATAAAGACTTGGAAAGGAATAGGTTGAATTTCCCTCCGCCCTCAAATTTACCAGGCAGAAACGAACATGTACCGTTTGTTTTTGTAGCGGACGAAGCATTCGCCTTATCCGAAAATATCATGAAACCATACTCAGGGTTGCACCCAAAAGGATCTCGAGAACGTATTTTTAATTATCGACTGAGTAGAGCCCGCCGAGTTGTAGAAAATGCTTTCGGTATTATTTCTGCTGTATTTAGAGTTTTAAGAAAACCAATGCTATTGGAACCAGAAAAAGCAGAGCTCATAACAATGACTATAATTTGCTTACACAATTTTCTCAGAAAAAGCCACTTATCAAAAAATCTGTATACACCTGAAGGGACATTCGACAAGGAAGTACATGGGCAAGTCAGTCCTGGTTCTTGGAGGACTAACGGTCAATCTTTAACTCCCTTACGGAATGTACCGCGCAAATCATCGATTGCCATCAACAATATTCGAGCGGAATTTTCCGAATATTTTTCCTCTAATGGTTCTGTTTCTTGGCAAAATGATTATGCCTAATATATTTTTTTGCAGTTTTTTTTGAAACATTAATAGGGTTGAAAAGTATATCGATTTGGAGTAAAATGAAGATATTTTCCTAACTACGGTACAAAACTACAGGGGGTGATTCGCTAGGTCGATTTAAGACAAAAAGTTCCTATGAACATATGTCCAAAGATGCTTCGTTTCTGAGATACAGGGCGTGTAAACAAAAAAATTCAACACCCTGTCACTCAGAAAAGAAGCAACTCCGCGGACATATGTTCATAGGAACTTTTTTTCTTGAAACGACGTAACGAATCACCCCCTGTAGTTTCGTACCGTAGTTAGGAAACACGAGGGAAACAAACAAAAATATCAATTTTCGATATGTTATCCCCAGGAGCCACTCGTAAAAATATCTTCATTTTACTCCAAATCGATATACTTTTCAACCCTATTCGAGGCTTGTATGCGAAAATGGGGCACCTAAATCTGTCACTGGCTGACGGTCTATAACTAATTTAGGAGATTATGTAGGTTTGTACAATTATAATACATCTATGCACTGTACAGATTGAAGAAAGGATACATCTACAATTATAGTTTTCTTGCAAATTAAATAGAGACTAACGTTTGTCTTTCAGCCGCAGATGAATCCAGAACAGATTTTATGGATATTCTATTCATATTTTCGAACAAAAATCTTAATTCTTTATATTTGCTATGTTCTTGAGACAACAGTAAAGACCAGAGTGCGTTGAAGCTATCACTAGTCATAGGCCCTAATAACTAGTAAGCAGGTAGGTACTTACTGATATTGTATTCCGAAGCTCCTCTGGATCCTCCAGAAACTTTAAACTATCCCAAGCAAACCACTTCGAAACGTAAACGTCTTTGCGGCCTGAAATCATAGTATTTAGGTGCAAACCAGATGTTGCTTTATTTTTCTACACTAATTTACCTGTACCAGTCCTCATACTGGTTAGCATACGGGTCTTTTCCCTGCGCCGCGAACCTCTCAGACTCTCAATTTTCTTTTTCAGCACTGCAATGTCCTCTTCAAATATGGATGCGATTTCTCGCCAGGCATCCTCTTTTTTGACGATATTATAATACAATTTATCATTTTTTCTCCATAAAATAGGCCGCCTTTCATACTCTTTTATGAAACTTAACGTTTTGTCATTATCCCAGCTCATTTTTTATCAACATGTACACTGTACAATACGACTGGACAGAATAGGTAGGTACAATTAATACAAAAATAATACACCAATTCTGTTGCGAGGCGAGGCGAGGCAACTGAAGGCACCAATGCCGTCCACATATATTCAAATTTTTCTTTGAAGTACCGACACCGATCGGATGGCATTCGAACTGCTTCGGACCGCGCACCGCACCGTTTTCCGCGCCTCGTTGTGACGTACACACTACGCACGCTCGTTCGGCCTCACTTTGCCTCGTTCCCGTTCGTGCTCAGGTGAATACGCGCCTTAAAAGTAGTCATGGTAGTTGTAAATGTTGGTACCGTATGTGTGACGGTAGCACCTCCCAGACTAATCCCAGTCGTTTTAGGAAGTGTGTTGCAGGGTTGAAAAGGCATGAATTCTGTTCTAGTTGTTGATGAGGACGGTAACACGGTTGTTTTCTCCTTCGGTATAGCACCTGTCGCAGTGTTTAGACTTGGGACAGGCATACGGAAATATCCTTGAGACATATCGGTTACAACTGGTAACGGACTACCAGATGATCTGATTTTAGGCATTTCAACCAAATGCCAAACCAGTCTTCTCCTCAATTCGGTGACTGTACCTTCGGTATCTAACTGCATACTTGCAGCCAATTCAATCAGTTCCGTTTTCTTCAATCTATAGATCCACCCTACTTTAATTCCAGGGGGAGCTATAAATTCTTCATTCATCTCATCCTTTTCTGAATTCACAGAAAAGGGTTCATTGCGGTTGGGGAATAATTTCAAAAATTAGGAACTCATTTTCGGCAACAGCGATTGTTCCCGATTTCAGTATCAACTCAGTTGAAGTTTATGATTTGTTAGAATCGTTCAAAATTTCAACTGAAATTTCGGTTCGAGTGACAGATAGCGGATCTCCTTCGGACTTGGATGTGAAGTTAGTGTTGGCCACGGCTTTCGGTGAAATTTCCCAGGGAGATGTCAACCAATTGACGAAAATCCCTTTTTATTTTCTCCAACTAGAAACAAATCAGTGTGTCGGTACGGTCGTCCCAGAGATGTGTCAAACAATTAACAACGTCCCTGCTCGGGCGCCATTTTGTGACGAGTTTTCCTGGGTCCAAACCCGCACAAGTGACGCTACGGATAGATTTACAAATCTTTTTGTAAATTACAAATCGTTTTGTAGATCAATGCCTCGAGCGCCAGTTTTTTTACTTGGTATGCTCCAAATTCCCGGATAGCAATCAGATGGAGGTATCCAGAGGTCAGATAATTGTGACAACGGCAGAGTACTAATTGATGTAGGCTTTAATTACACCAATTTGCATCTGAATACCGTTTGCTATATGAGAGTTCTCGAAAGTATTTCGTTTCTACTTTCTTGAGACACTTTTGTACACACTTGAGAGGTATTTCGTTTCTACCTCTCGACACACTTTTATTTCACTGATTTGTTTCCTGAAAATAGGTTGGAGAAAATAACGACCAACGATGTTCAGAAATACGAGTTTATTATATACTATCAACAATATTAAGTATTAGAGTTATAAAAACGGGGTTGGCAACAATAATAAACGGTATATAAACTTTGCGTTTGAACTGCACAGGGTCACTGAATTCGGAATTTGGTCGGTAAACGGTGAGTCGATACTTTAAAAAGAAAAACTATGAAGTGTTGGCAGGTGAAATGTTTCGGAGCGGTAACTACGATAATCGGAAAAGAAGTTGTATATTTTGAATTAACTAAACCTGGTTCTAAATGGCACTCAGAAACAGCAGAAGGCTGAACTGGCAAGAACTCAAAATAAAGATAAAACAAAATGATTGGTTCTAATTGGCACTCAGATACAGCGGAAGGCTGAACTGGCAAGAACACAACCAAATGTAAAATAAAACGAATTTTCTGAATTCCACAAAAATGATTGGTTCTGAATGGCACACAGATACAGCAGAAGGCTGAACTGGCAAGAACACAACCAAATGAAAATATAAAACGAATCACACAAAAATGATTGGTCCTAAATGGCACTCAGATACGACAGACGGTCGAACTGGCAAGAACGCAATCAGAATTAATTATTTTAAATAACAAATCAAATGTCAGACTGTCGGATCTAACCTCAAAATGAATTTCGGTCGGTTTGTTTAAAACGGTCGGTCAACAAATTTCGGAGCAACTAGGAACACAAGTAACTATCTGCAAGACTGAATCTTCACGAATGAATGAATTCGAATTGAATGGATCCCGGTAGTCCTCAGAGTCGGATATTTATACCCGCCGAAAATCTGAAAAGTAGTGGAACTCAAATGACAGCGAGCACTGAGGAATTTCATAAAAACTACCGTCGGTTTGGCCAGTTTCAAATGTTTTTCAATATAAGGTAAATTGAAAAACTCGGTAAAGAATGTGTTTTTATATTAACGGTAGCAAACTAGGCTGATAAGATACCCGAAATGATGAATATTTTACTCGGAAATAATATTTTCGATTCTTTGAAACATTTCACTTCTCAACAAATTATGAAAACACATTTCTGAACCTTTCCAACCTATTATCTCAAGATTCTATGCAATACATCACTCATTTCAGATAGATGGAATAATCAAACCTTACTCAATATGGAAAATAGGCCAACCCCAAACGCATGAAAGAAAATACATATCAAATACAAGAATAAACAACAATGAGCAGAAAATCATTCTATGTTACTAAATAATAAGCCAAACGGAATAGAAATGAAATGAGTACTCAAAATGTTCACGGATAACATAATTCATTAAAAATAAATCAATAATGCTTCTAGCAGTCTATCATATACCATATCGAATAAACCCAAGTGCTGAAACGGAATCTATATACAACATATATTAGCCAGGTCAGTCGACTTTATTTACAAACCTCGTTACTGAAAATAATGACTTCATTACAATAGCTATAAGAATTCCTCCTGGTGCATATGAAATTGATAGAATCGATAAAGTCATACAGTGAAATATCAGATCCAGAGAAAAACGTTCTGACAATACCGCCGAAAAGTCTATGGATGATTTGTTTCTCTTACACGCAAACAACAACACTCTAAAATGTGAAATGCGATCAAAATATTATATCAATCTGTTACATGAGAACTCTATTGCCCAGCTCCTGGGTTTTGAGTCCAGAGTGTATGGAATCGATGAGACTCACGAATCAACGTTGCCGGTGAATAGCAATAACGTGAGAATAATTCGTGTGGACTGCAATATCACCTCTGGAGAGTATTTGAATGGTGAAGACGCCCACAGTCTCTTCGAGTTCGATATTGACGCCGAACCAGGATACAAACTCACGAAGGAACCACGAAATATAATTTATATGCCGATCAAGCCTGAAGGTTGTCAGTATCTCGATAACATTACTTTGGGCATTATAGACGATCGCGGTCATCTGATCGATTTTAATGGTTAATGAATAATTGTAAAATTAGAATTGATGAAACTGTAAGATTGAAGCCTATTTTTCCATTCTCCAAGATGGGGTTCTGTTATAACGTTCACCTATTGAAACCTAGACGATATGTAAAAGGAAAAGTGAAAGATGCTGATATAAAAAAAAATCATCAAATCAGCTCAGTTCACGTGAGCCCGCTAAACTGTCAAGATATAGTATCAGCTCCAGATATAGAAAAAAAAATCAACATGGCAGCTTTCATCACAAGTTATGAGTTGGAAGTTTTTTAGGACCCCGTCTTTGACCATTCTCTGATTAGTTTACAAGAGCATACATATAAACCGTATGGATCACCATATCATAAGAACTAGGATGGAATTAGAATTCCGATCAACTTTCAAGATTTGATTCTTGATATCGCAGAGAGTTTCATTTATATCGAGGGAAAATTCACACCTTCGGGAAACGGGAATATAATTTCTGAAGGTTACAATACACAAAATAGTACCATGGCAAACTTGGAAAGAAGAAACCCAGGCAATACGTTGAACAACGCGAAAATAGTCCGAAACAATTTTATGAATTATTTCAATCAGGAGGGAAGGGTACCATGGCAAAATGACCGAGCGAAGTAGGTAGTTTTAAATATGTACATAGTTATAAGCTTTGGTGTTATTTAAAATAAAGGTAAATGCAAAATAATTATGTGCTCCATGTATTCAACTTCATAAAACATATTTTACTCACCTCACAACTATTTTCCTCATCACTATCTGAGTTGGATGAAGATTTCCTTGGAGTGCATTGATCATGAATGAAATTGAACAAATCGTAGTACCACAGTTTAATATGATACACATCATCAGCAGATGCCCCAGACTTTAAAGATTGGTCATATTTCTTCTTTTCCTTCCTAACATTGCTTCTTAAATTATTGATCTTTCTCACAACTACTTCTTTGTTGGCATCTGGCTCCATTTCTCTCAATTTTTCTATGATAATCTATATGCAGCCCCTTTTTTGTCTCGATTATGATAATCTTTGTTTTTGATTTGCCAAAGACATGGATGACTTCTATAAATGTCGATAAACTCTTCAAGGATTTTTTTAGTTGCATCTGGTGGTGCCATGTTCAATTGCTGAATTCATTCGTGGCAATACAATGCGATCGACGAGACAACCGTCCGCAAGCAACACAGAACACAACTGACGCGACCTGAGCAGGCGACCGGAGTACAAGCACACACGCACAGGTACACCGTACGGCGTCACTCGAAAGAATTGAATTTCGATCTTGCTCCGGTCGCCTGCGCAGGCTCAAAAAACTGCACAGGTCTGTTCCCACACACATTCCGGTCTACCTGCGCAGGCATACCTGCACAGGTGGACCTTTCCGGTAGACCGTAGCGTGTATGGCTTGCTTTATTCGATGAAATTCGCTATGAAATGGACGGTGAAAAAGTTGCTGTTGTAAGAAAGCCAGGAATAACAACTGCGCTGAAAACTATGATGTCCTTCGGGAAATCTCATGAGAATTCATTACTGCCAATCGGTTGGGGACTGAGCCAGAATCAGCAAGATATACTGCGAGTCATGTTTTCAGTGGAGAACTTCCATTGAAATACCTCATGGATTTCGCTGAAGATTACAACAAACGTATTTTGAATGTTAAACAGGAACTCATCATGATCATAACTCGATTCTTCAAGAATTCATTCATTGGAGAAGTTGACGCTGAACTAGAAATAACGAAAATAGAATGGAGAATAAGGCATAGTGTACCAGAAGATCGGCAAACACTTGAGCTCTCGAACCGGATCAATAAGAATGGCATTACCAAAATTAAGATGGCTTATCGCATGTGGGATCTTTATGAATTACCTCCACTCCCTGATACAGCCTCACATATATGGGCTGTAAAAACTACTTATAACTTCGAAAGATCACGATTCATCATTATCGGGTTCCAAGACACAGATAACTCTGAAAATATTGCGAAAGATGTGACAAAATTTATGCATGCTAACATAAATAATATTCGTCTCCACTTGAACTCTGAGGTATTCCCATATGAACGATGGAATCTTGATTTCGATAAAAAACTGGATTCTTCAGCCTATTACGCTTATGAGAATTTTCAACGTAGCTTCTACAATAAACCCACCAGTGAACCGATGATGGATATTGGAAGTTTCCGGAAGAATCCATTGTTTGTAATCTATTGTTTTCATCAACCGAATGCCATGAAGTCTTCAACAGTTGACATCAAAATTGAGTTCGAAGCCCGCAAAACGAAGTTTCCTGCCAACACGAAAGTATATGCTCTCATTCTTACTTGAGCTATAGTGCACTAAATGGTTCTGTTCATACTGGACTATGATAATTTCTGAATGACATGTATGCCATTCTTTAGATGATGATTGTAAGAATGCGTTGGTAATAAAAAAATATATTCTCAATACAGTTTTTTTATTAACGAATCGAGTAGTAATAACAAATATTAGTGAAATAACTCAAATTGTGTGCAGCTGATCTTTTTTATCATCCTCCGTACTCTTTTCTCCTCCATCTGAGCTGATATTTTTTCTTCTGAGTTGATGTTTCTTGATCATATCATTTGGTAGATATGGAATGAGGGTCCATAAAAAATTATCCAATTCTGCTTCAATCATCTGCTTGCAGTATTCACCCAAACTGATAGCACCATAAGAGTATTTGTTACATAACCCCACACCAAAGTCATATCTATCGCTGAGATCCATGACACGCTGCAGTTCCTCAGAATCGAAGCAAATGTCCATATCATAATTAGCCGAATGAAGCGCATTCCAACTCAAATCATTCAATTCACAAGTTCTTCTCCGGATTGATTCCATATACTCAGCCTCCGTTCACCACTCACTGGAGTATTGCATCCACATTGATGAGGGTCTTGAGTCGGATTCACTTCCATGTGAAATATGCTACTCACTTTGTATTTATAGTTGAGAGACCGATAAATATTTTATATTCTACCATAAATTCATATATTCAAACTGTACTGGAAAGAGCAGGAGTTTCACTCTATGACATTGAACTCAACTAACGATTGGGTTTTCGCACCAGAAAATTCTTGGGAACTCTGCCCAAGGTATGCAACAGTCACTTTAGCCTTTGATTCATTTATGCTTCGAATCACCTGTGAATTGCTCTGTAACTCGTGTTCGAAGCCAACATTTGAACCTGGCAGTATCATCATCTTCTATCAAAACTACCTGAAGAGATTTACAATATCTTGTAGAAAGCATGGACATTTTCTAGATTTTGTAACCTTAACCAAGGCCGCACATCAAAGAAACATGAAACCTGAAACGTGAAGCATGAAACATAAAACATGAAACAATGAAATTTGCGAAAAACGAAACCGTTTCACTTTATATACTAATCGAAGAAACAAAAATAAAATTTGTATAGTCAACAATGGAAAGTGATGACGATGAGGTCGTTGCTGTCGTGTCAACTCTTTTATTACTGTCCAAAAACAATAACAAAAGAAAACGACGTTACTGGGTGCATCCATACAATGATATAAATCTAAAACATAGTACATATGTGGTTGCAAAGGAATTAAACAAATATCCTGCCAAATTTCAATCATTTTATAGGATGAGTATACAAACATTTACAACATTATGTTCTATTGTGGGTCCTAGTTTAAAGAAAAAAGATACTAACTTTAGAATGTGCCTCAGTGTTGAAGAAAAACTACTGATAACAGTAAGGTGAGTTATAATTGATTTTTAGTTGTGAACACTATCACTATTAATAGCATTAGACACAAGAGAAGCATACGATGAAAGACTGTCTGTTTGATATATATTTCTTGCTTCATTGTTGGCTTCATGAAATTGAGATGATGCGGATGATACTGAAGAATAGTGTGATATAGCTGGAGATTACGCTGGAATAGGTACACATTGTTCATTTATAATTTCGTCGTAAATACCCAGAATTATTTGTTTGTAACGCCGTTTTTGAGCATCATTCAACTTTTTCATATCAGGTTACAAACTCTTTAAGAAAAGTAGATCGCTGTCTTCCTCATCAGTTGAGTCATTTATTTTTCTTTTGTATTTGGCACTCAAGTCACTTGAACATTGCACTGCAGCATTTTCCCAACTTCCAGTACTTGGCTGTTTTGTTCTATTTTTTTTGGTTGATGGTGCTTGAAAAATTTTTCTAGTAGCGTCATCTGTCGATTTAGAAGGAAGTTGGGTATCTACTTCATTTGTTGCTGAATTTTGAGCTCTTTCTTGAATCGTCGGTGTTGTGTTCATACCTTCTTCTTGTTCGTTTTGGATGTTTTGCGAATCGTTTGAATTGTGCGTACCGTCGTCGTCGTTTGTTATTTCACTATCATTAACTTGCGAATAACTTTCAGTTTCGAATGTTTCGTCATCGGATTTAGCATTTCCCGTTTGACATCGTGATCTAGTAAATGGAACCAAAAATGCCATTGCATCTTCTAAATAATGTGGCTTCTTTTTTTTACCAGAGGATCCGGATGGTTTCTTTTTTTCTCGTAAACTCCTCAAGAAAGTCACCCTCAGCAATCTCTATCTTTTTTTACATTCAGCAACTGAAACAATAATTACTATGAGAATAATGAGAATTATACTTTTAGTATACAGGTTGTTTTCTTATATTTAGTGCATCTTCTAGAGTTTTTATTTTTTGATATACGAAGAAACTTTAAATATAGTTTTGTATTTAGGATTTTATCTCAGCGTTAGGGGCGGCACTGAATATAAGGGAACACCCGGTACAGATTCATCTATAATTCATTGAATATACACAAAGTCAATTGTGGTATCAAAAACGATATGTAGTTATATTATACGCAAACGGTTTTTTAGGTATCTTGCCACTGGTGCTGCTTTTCGAGTTCTGTCATTTCACTTCACGAGAGGGGAGACGACGGTGGGAAAAGTTATTGAAGAGACAACAGCAGCAATTTGGAAGTGTCTTAAACAACAGTACATGCCTTTGCCTTCAGAGACTATGTGGTTAGAAATTGCTCAGCGATATGAGGAACTATGGAACATGCCTTATTGTATTGGTAGCACAGACGGCAAACACATTCGAATCAAAGCTTCCCCAAAATCTGGATCGGCGTTTTTCAATTATAAGTCATATAATTCTATTGAATTGATGGCAATTGCTGATGCTGATTCACTTTTTACTGCAATTTCTGTAGGTGATTTTGGTAGGAATAGTGATGGCGCAGTTTTCAAAAATTCTGCACTTGGCAAATTGCTCGAAACAAACAAGTTAAATATTCCACCTGCAAGAAATCTACCCGGAGACCTTGGATCCAATTTTCCAATGTTTCTCGTTGCAGATGAAGCATTTGCATTGAAAAAAGAAATAATGAAGCCATATCCACAAAGATCTTTGGATAACTCAAAAAGAATTTTTAATTATCGCCTTTCAAGGGAACGAAAAAGTATAGAGTGTGCTTTTGGAATGTTATGGAGTAAATTTAGAGTTTTCGATAAACCAATAGCTTGCAACACCGCCAAAACTGATGATGTTATCAAAGCCGCTTGCATTCTTCACAATTTTATAAGAAAGCACGATGGAATATATTCAGCCGCAGATTCGTCCCTTCAACTGTCAGCAAATTGCAAATCTCTCACTGTATGTGGTAGACCAACATCAGAAGCAATTCGTTTGAGAGATAAGCTGTGTGAATATTTCCTGAAACCCGAAATAGCTTTACCATGGCAAAATAAAGTATGTCTGTAAAACTGCATATATATCTTGTGAAAAGCAAGAAGTGGATAAATTCAATAACGGTAAATTTCCATGTTACATGTACATAACAAAAGAAACTTAACTGCTCATCCGACTTTATTCATTACTCAATTTCCATACTTACTAGTGGCTAATATAATGATTATAGTTTGTCAAATTTTGGTTTCGCATATTAACAATAAAATATTAGTACATTGTTGTTGCTTTTATGTCAGTTCAATGTTATTTACTAAATTAAAACAATGTTTATGCTTACCTGAACTTTTTACCTGATTGGCAACATTTTGCCAGGCTTTTTCTTGTGATTGTCTATTCGAGTACTTCTCCAGGTTATAATTATACAATTCTTCATACTTCTCCACAACAGCAACAAACTCAATATTAAATTCTTGGTCGTTATTCATTTTAAACGCACGTATTTAATTGACCAAAACAATGCAATTGAAACAGAAAAATAGAACACGACCTATTTCATGAAACACGTTTCAACACGATAAAAATGTTTAAGGCACATGCATCACACTTGTTTCATTGGTGGGCGGACTTCCATTTCTCTAGCCGTGTTCTACTTTCATGAAACGTGTTTCACGTTTCATGCTTCATGTTTCAGGTTTCATGTTTCTTTGATGTGCGGCCTCCCTAAGAGATGTAATGGGTTTTCGTTCAATTACTTCAAAGTTTCGAATTGCAGAACTAATTTTGTCAAAATCGCATTTCAGGTATTTTGAATATAAAGAATTTATGGTAGAAAGTTATAAAATATTTTCACCTGAATTGCGTTGTATTTCACTTGGAGCACTTTGATCAGTTATGGCTATTTGATGAGGGTTGTCTTAATACTTCGAATTATCTAAGAGAATAATAATGAGAATTGCACTGCGCGTTGTTCTGCTTTTATACCAATCGCTGAAGGGAAGGGGCTTGGAAGGAAAGGGAGTTGCATACAATTGGAATCTCAAAGCAACTATAACAGAAACCCAAAAAACTGATAGCATTCACCCTCAACCACATCGAATGATATTCCTCTCCTTCAATTCATAAACCATATGAATTCGACCTTGAACATATTGAGGGCGGCAAGCATTTGATCTTATACTTTCGAAACTCATACCGTCAAGATTTTCCTTCCTCAGGATAGCCAATCCTAATCGAAACAAGTCTCGAGCCTTGCATCTCATTGCTTGTAGGAGTACCACCTGAAGGCAGATCAAGGTCATTATTCATCGAAGTCGAATACCGAGGACGTTTTCGTTCAAGGTCACCCTCAAGGTCAAGGTCAGTGGTGGTGGGGAGGTCCAGGCCAATCGAAGGCAGCTCAAGGTCATTATTCATTAAGGTTGAATATCAAGAACGTTTTCATTCAAGGACACCCCCAAGGCCGAGGTCAGTGGGGGGGGAGGTCCAGGGTTAGCATTGTTTCCAATCCATTTTCTTGGGAATATTGCATCTAAATGCTCTCTTACTATTGCTGCATTATGTGGAGGCGCATCGTCCTGTTGAAAATATTGTATTTCATGGCGGATATTCAGTGGCAATTCATCTAAGTAGCCATTGAATTCATTGAATAGAAAATGAAGATACGTTTCACTATTCAAATGATCATCATAAAAGAAAGGGCCAAGGATGTTTGTTCCCACAATTCCCAACCAAACATTCATTCCGAACCTTTCTTGGAAATTAGTTTTCCTGTGTAAATATTTATTGGTATTATTCCACCTATAATTGGAATTTTGATTCATCCGTCCATCCCTTATTGGTGGGCAATTTCTCGTAAAGAATAATCTTGATTAGCATAATTCTCGAAACTGGCCAATCCTTAATTTAAAAAGAAGATGTTCACACTGTGTAAATTTTCATGTGGTAATATTTGCTTACCTATAAAATTCATTTGATTTCTCACACTTCTAGTTACCACACATTTTCTTGTTTTATTCCTGTCAAATGCACCATAGTCCCTCAAATTTCTTTCTGATCGTATAAACATGTGGATGTTCGGAATAGGACGACTCGGGTATATCTCCACATACATATTCCTTGCCAAAAAAGGATTTCTATTTGATTTTGCATGATAAAATAGCATATCAATCCTTTCATCATCTGAATACATCTTCGATATGTTCATAAACGTCTGACAGGTCTCAACAGATATCACCAACGCGTTTATTTTTCCTTCCATATAAACCAAGCAAAGCCTACGCGTTCAAAATGGTAAATTAATTGAGATGCCGTAAATGAGAATCGTTTTCACTGATGATGGTGGTTATTTCAAATGAAACGCTATGAAAATATCAAATGTGACATAGCCTTGGATTTTAAATTTATGGCTTTATCAATATTTGTAATGAAAAAGACAGGTCCGTATTTGAAAAAAAAAAGTTGATGGCCATGTTGACACGAAACGTTTCATCGAATATTTATTATTACATCCTCATAGTGCACTTCGAATACAATAACATTTTCCTTTTCCATTATTCTCCGAAATAACCATTTCTTTCCAAAAACACGAAAAACAGCATCTTTGGCTTTCCCCGTATACCTCGAGAAGGGTGAGAGTCCCCGTAAATTTTCTTCGACCATTGTATTGTTCTCGATGACAGTTTTTTTCCTATTTAATCGTCTTCGTATCTGTTACGGTTTAGAATATAGCAATATTACCACATGATGAAAGAAACGCCCTGTATAGTAATAGCAATCTGGAGGGAAATGAAATGATTGTTGAACAAAAAAATATATTAATCAACTCTTGTCAAAAATGTGGAACGAAAAAAAATTCTCATAAACTTTGAGGTTATCAATAAATAAAATGTATGAACTCAAAAATAAACACACTGAATATTAAATAAAGAATAGTCATGAAAATAATGTTGAAGAAGAAATGGTATGACATTTTCATTCTCCAAGCGTTTCCTTCATTCTCGAAGATGACAGATGTCTTTCCTTTGCCCTTCTCAGCCAAGTTTTGACGGCTTCTCCAGTAGCTTTTCTATTTTCGGCCAAACCACTGAGATCAGCCGCTTCTGGAATGATATGAGTACAAATCAGTATATTAACGGGTATAATCTGTGTTGAAATCCACAAAAAAAATCTGAGGAAATATAAGTATTCTCTCTTATGAATTTGAAGTCTGTATGGGGAAATGCAAATTATAAAAAGTAAATTGAACCTAGTACTAGTAACAATTCAGCCAGTTTCATTTTTCCGAATATTATTTTTTTTTTGCTCCATACCTGCTGTATTCGGAGGCAAAACTATTAGTCCTCATGGCAGAAAGACATCGTTTCACAAAATCGTACAAAGTTCATCCTCCTATTTTTGAGATTTCATTTGTCTAAAAAAAAGTGTTCTGGAGAAAAAGGGGGAGAAAGAAACGTACAATTTACCTACAGCAGCTTGGAATTTAGATCTATCTCCCAAATATTATTTCGAAAGGTTCATTTCTTCAGGGTCATCGATAGGTGAATGTTCAAATTCCACAAATATCAATTTTTTTGTTCTTATGTCTGTAGCTAAGGCGAGGTAACTGTGATACTCAGCTTTCCTTGCCTTTGCCCTCGTCTATTTACAGGTTGAATTACCATAGGTTCTATTTCTGAAAATGACAATTTCATGAAAGAGGCCAACATGTGTTGGGTTCCTCATGCTTTCTTATACTTGCTAGGAACTTTTCCTTAGAAAATGTAGGCCAATACCGTTTTGTGTTGCCTCAAATCCAGGAAAGGGGGGACGGCTTCAACTGATAATCCGGTCAATCTAGATCTAAAAATGACAGCGAAGGTACATAAATTCCCATCAAGATGAAAATCAGTAAGATTGATAAAAATATGATAAAAATAAAATTTGAGAGTTTCCTATCTTTCCTCTGTATGGAAAAAATTTATTCAAGGTCAAAGGTCAAAAAAAATGAGTCGTGAATTTGCGGTGCGAACAAAATATAAAGCGGAATGAAAATTGTTGAGAACCACCAACCTTAGATAGTTGAATCCAGGACACAATGATGCCGAAAACCTCTCCCGGAAACTCCGTGCAATATTGGAAAACACTTGGTTGTGAACTCTTGTAGACTTTACAATTTTGGAAAACAATAAGTTTTTTCGAAAACAAACGCGAGCGGTCTCTCGTCTCTCTGTTGTGCTTGTTCGCTCCCTCTCCACTCTCCTCGGTGCGCATGCTTGACATGCGCGTATATGCGTGTATCCTCAACAAGTAGGTAGCAACTGAATAATAATAATATAATCGCGATTCGCGAACCTTGTGTATTAAAAGTTTTATCATAGAAATATCTCAGACAAAAATTGTAGATCATAGAATAATCTACAAAAAAAGTGTCAATACTTTTTCTCCTACGAGCCACCGTTTTTGAGATATAGGTAACATATTTAAAAAGTTGTTCAAGTTGTTATCGTCGTAATATGCATGAATGCGCCACGTATATACTTCTCTTATCTAGAGTTGTTATATATGTTGAAATATTTTTCTATCGGGGATTGTGATTTTTACTCAAAATATAAAATATACATAAGTTATAACTATAAGAATATCAGGTCGAATTAAACCCAGTCCCTTACTTCATTCGCCAGTGTTACTTCGAGACAACATCTGTCTCTTGTTCTATTGTGTGCTTGACTAGGGTCTTATACCTGCTATAATAAATGAAATACCGTTAGTCTAGAGCGACACTCTGTAGTGAAATCACGTATTTATACTAACCTATATCGTGCTGTTTAGACTTTTATAACAAGAATGTCTGAATATTGTTTTATTTGTGCTGAACTTTTAAGCGAAAGTGAAATTGTTACTGTCGAACGTGGTATGGAGTCATAAATATGTCATCAATAGTTTCAAATTGAACAGGATCACAACTGTCCGGAGGAGTAGGCCTACGGGGGAAACCACGTTAAAAAAAAGCGCCAAGTACACTACCTTATATGTGGCGTGGAAACGTGTGCATATTATGACGATTGCAACTCATACAACTTTTTGAATCGTTGTATCTCAAAAACGGTGGCTCGTAGGAAAAAAAGCATGTTTTGTAGATTATTTTATGATCTACAATTTTTGTCAGATATTTTTATGATAAAATAATTTTTTTCCCACACAGGAGAAAGATGAGGCCCTTTCAAATTTCATTTTCAATCATATTCTCAACATCCTTACTGACTTTCAGCTTGATGGGAATTCATGTAGCTTCGAATGTTTAAATTGACCGGAAAATGGGTCTTTTCTCATGAATTTCATGACAGTCCATGTCATTTCCATTGTGTATTGGAAAACTCCACTGAAAATATTCCACATGGTTGAAAGACAAACTCCATGATTATGATATATTTTCTATAGAAATAGAGTTTTTCACTAATACAATATACAGTGTGAACACATGGCAAGTCATAAAAAAAAATTGTTCTAAAATTGTTCGTTTTCGTTAACCAGCTTCCGCTTGATAGGCAGATATGCTAACCACTACACTACCGAGTCACAAATACATTTCTCAAAATCTAAATACTAAGGTATATATTGAAAAAATGATTGAATAAAACTTTGTTCACTCCCAATAGAGCAAGTTTCCATGAGAAATAGTATGCATATATTTGCATTATGAGAATCCATAGTGATGTTTTCCATTTTTCAGAATCTCAGAAATTAGGTGCATATTTCACAAACAATATAAGCTCATCTAAATGTGTAGAAACGGAAAAACAACATACTTATTATCATCTAATTTCAATTTTATACTCTTGTATGTAACGTCTCTCAGATACCAATATTGAAGAGGGCCAAGATCACTTGCCTTATATATATTTAATTTAGAAGACTCACAAGGCAAAGTGGAAAAGTCATCCAGAATTTGGAATTTTCCACCAATAATTTTGGTGTAGGTAAAATGGACTGTATGGAAAATGAATTGTTGCTATAATTTTTTCACTCACCGGTTTTTGCACAGGCAAATTCTCCAGAATCTTCTGGTTTTACAGTCCAAGGAAACGAAAATAAATGGTTTGGGAAAGGAAAATTCTAGTTAAGAGTGTAATTACACAGCACTGATTCTAAGAATATCTCATGATTCTTATTTTCAAATAACGCAAAAATGTTCACTCTTAGTCTGCTTAGTGCTCGCAAAAATCTCAACAACCCCTCTTATCTCTTCGGTCTCTTTCCTTTTCATCATACTTTTTTCACCCCTCAACTACGCAAAAACAACTTTCAAAATGAATCCGAGCGTAGGACCTGAGAGATAGGCAACACAAATGACATCAATAGTAAAGTCAATCTCATCTCCAAACAATCTGAGAATCAAACAATAAAAATATATTTCAAATCGGCCGAAACATCCTGGGCGCGCCGAGTTGAATTTTAATTCAATAACTATAATATATACATATCCTAACGTGAAAAACGAAACTTCTAGTTTCTCAAAAGATATTCAGAGCATCATTCGCTGAACCAAACAAAAGAAAAAATGTAAATATTTACAATTGATATTTTTCGAACGAAGTATCCTCACTGATTGGGTGAAGGACCAAGTTCAACAGTTGGGCGAGTATAAGAACCATTTCTCGTTCGTACAAGCGCCGCTCTTATTATTCCATCTTTGCCTTGGAATGTTTTCTCAATAATAGCCAATGGCTAATGTAATGGAGGAATATTATCGTGAATGAGAACAATCATACCGACTTTTATTTAGGATTAGACGGGGAACTCCATTTTTGCCGAACCTGAAGCATTGAAAGGTATTCCACGTGCCAACGTTTCCAGTAATGCTGGACTATAGCTTGAATCTATTCACAGGGTTCATCTTTTCGTTGAGGCAATATTCACTCGGAAGTGATTTCAATGGAGAACTATACAAAAAATGTGCGGGAGTTAGTGCGGGATCGGTGGGATCATCACTTAATGAACATAAGGGTCTCGGATTGAGAGGAGCTTCGATTTGTACCAGAACAGTATTGAATTCTTCATAACTTAATATTCGATTTCCTATAACTTTGGCCAAATGGGCTTTCACACTTTTTATATTGGATTCCCAGATTCCACCCCAGTGACTGGCGGAAGGGGTATTGAATCGAAATGATATTTTCTGAAAGTTCAACTCCTTTTGAAACGCATCTTTGTGGGTTTGGAATTCAATGGGCTGATAAACCTCTTTCAATTGTGTGTCAGCTCCTTTGAAATTCGAACCTTGATCCGAAAACAAAGTGGAACATTGACCTCTCCGTGATAAAAATCGTGTCAATGCAGCTAAGGAAGATTCAGTGGATAAGGAAGAGGCAAGTTCAAGATGAATGGCTTTCGTGAATAAGCAAATAAATAAACAAACGTACGCCTTTTGGTTTTTCATACCTCTCCTTCGGCTCATGGTGATGTGAAATGCTCCTTCATAGTCAACTCCGGTTGAGAAAAAATCTTTGGAATCATTGACTCCTTCTTTAGGAAGATCAGCTATGATTGGATGAGTAGGTTCAGGTTTGAGTTCAAAACAGTGATCACACTTCCAGACACGTTGACGAATAATATCGCGGCCAGATAAAATCCAATATTTTCATCTCAAAATCGATTGCAATAAATAAGGTCCAGTGTGACAATTAATTTTATGGTTGTAATCGATTAAAATATTGACAGAAGGGTCTGATTTTGGTAATAAAATGGGGTGTTTATGTTCAAAGCTGAGATTAGAATTCATTAGTCTACCTCCAACTCTGATGATACCATCTTTGATGAAAGGTTTCAAACGAAATAAACGTGAAGGTAATGGTTTATTTTTCAAAATGTTTTCATATTCGATACAAAAGTGCCGTTGTTGAACAGCTTTTATCAAAGCGAGTTCTACCTTTTCCAAATCAGTAAAATCAATAACTTCAATAAAAGGTGATATTTTGACAAATCTCAGAACGAATGTGGTTGCATTCAATAATTTTGACCAAGAAGAGAGATAATTTATGAGAGGGTAGAATGGTATTATTGTAGCATCAGTTGATAATAAGATTGTGAAAGGTTTATTTTGTAACTTTGGCCCCTTATGCATAATATCGTTTAAAGAAATATTTTTATCGGTTTTCATACTAGCATCAAATACGATTCGACATGTTGTAGAGGTACTATCAGTTTTGAAAATACAATGGTGAGGTATATAATACAAGGGTGAATTTATTTCATCATCAGACACTAGAGACATATGGTTTTGATCAATATAATCTCTCAAAATGGATGAGTAGGTTTCTCGTAATCCTTATAATTTCTCTAATCTTTTTTCTAAAGAAAGGAATCGATTTTTGGCTAATACAAAAAAATCTCCCAATTTGGTGGGATTATCTCTAAATGGTAACGCTACCATGTAACGACCTGTTCCGTCCCTACTGACTGTTTCGGTGAATAATTGTTCACAAAGTGAAATGAAAATGAAAATGAATCCAAGCGTAGGACCTGAGAGATAGGCAACACAAATGACATTAATAGTGAAGTTATTCTTCGAGGAATCTGAAAATTGAACAATGAAAATATATTTCGAATCGGCCGAAACACTCTTCATCATTGTTAACAAAATTTCTGATGATAATGAGACTACCACCAGAAAGACAACAACGAATATCAGCATAACTCAGAGCCAGGATATAATTTCGAAATTTCACTTTTTTGAACTGTTTATTTATTTTCACAACAATCGAAGGACACTCCAAATGTTCAATGCACATTTCAAATTGTTTTGATTGGTTACTAGTTAAAGAATTAATGCAAATGTTCTTCTGTCCAAGAAGCCTGCTGCAAATTTGTTGCAATGGTTTGTCTCCTTTTCGAATTAATTTTTTTACTGCTTGCATATGATTTTCAAATGGAAAAGCACTAAACATATCTAATGTCCTAAAATTTTCAACATCATCACATAAATGTAGCAAATTGTGAACATTATGGGAAACATATTCTTGTCCGTATAGGTATAGGGTAATGAATGTTTCCACAAAATATTTCAAGAGAGCTCTCGAAATATCAATTTGGTTTGTGACAACTTTTTTTGCCAAAATGGTCATTACAACATGTAGTTTTGAAAAATTAAAGTATTTATCATGATTCAATACTGGTTGCAACACAACTGGCCCAAGGTTAAGCAGAAAAGTCCGAAATTCGGTTGCTTTCCACCTTTTGACCTCGGCCAATGAGCGTGTTTTACGATTGAATTCTACTGGTATTTTCAATTTATATTCACTTCTATTATAGTAGTGAATCAGATATGTTCGAGATTTGATGAGCCGATAACTTTTTTCCAGGTTTACCATCAATCCACAAATTTACTATTATTATTTTAATTTTTAATCCTGGGCAAACTAAATGCATGTATTCCACTGGTAAATCTTTGATCATTTTCAAGCCTGATAAGTTTTCCAAAATTGATCCACCAGTATGGTGTTCTTCATCTGTTTCATTTCTAAAATCTAAATAACTACGGAGGTTCAAATTGGAAGTATCTGGAAAGAAATTTCGGTTATTGATGAATACACCCTCAGTTGTACATTTAGTGCAAGTATAGTAGCCACCGTGCCCTTCGGTATATTTTTGCTGGAACATCACATATGAATGCTTTTATTTGAACTGAATAATTATGGCCATTATGAAATATGCCATTACAGAGGAATATCATTTGCTTCACTCACAAATGTTTCCAAAGAGCATTGAAATTTTTGGCAATTTGCATAATATTGGATAACACTGACTTCCAGAGAGGATTTTGCGAGTGGTCAATCAATATTTATACCGATTGAATTGGACTTTGCAGTTTCATTCATATCTGAATGAATGATTTTTCTGATGACTTTTTCAAAGCCGCAATGATAGTAGTGCCCTGGTTCGATTGATATCTAGTTTTTCTCGAGTCTTCCTAAGAGTTCGTGAATCTAAAGGAAGTTCCTCATGCATTGGTTTCAATATATGTAATAACGATGTTAGATCTGAATGATTAATATTATGCTGTATTGTCCATTCTCCTAAGTGCAAACCCAAATTTATATCATTACTATGATAAGTTTCACTGAAGTCTTTGGTATCTGTGGGAATATTCACTTCATCATCCAAATCGTGCAACTCATTGGAAAAACTCTCAGATTCTGTGGCATCAGAATCATTATATTGTTTATTCTCAGACCCCAACTCATGGTCAGGAACGAATTATGATGTTGAGAACGAGGTGGAACAGAATTTTTCATCACCTACACACATGATGAATATACGTATAGGAAGATAATTTACTATTGAACTATTTACCTATTTCCTTCAGAGACGAATGAAAATCAGCAAAAACGCAATCACATCAATGACAGCACAATACTCAACTCACTAACAATATCACATATCACGATAGAAAAGTATTTTACCTAATCTGAAATTCAACAGAGCTTCCATCAGTTCTATCACTGATGTCTCCCTCTCTGTTCTTGACGAACCACAAAGAGAGACCTCAGTGATGGAACTGATGGAAGTTACTGTTTGTCTTATATATTGAATTTTTTGCAGAACTCGTGCCAAGACAGTGTAATTCTCTCTTCTTTCAACTCTACATATTGAAGGATGAAGATACACCAGTTTTGTCGAAAATGGCATGATTTCTTACCGCTGATAGACACGGAACGAAGGAACACGGAACTACGGACTATCCAGTCACAGATCATGGCCTAGGGACGAAACAGATATGCGATAATAGGTCTTTTATTGCGCTCATGTATTCAATACGTATTTATTCGTCTCCGTTTCTCTCTCACCTACGGTCAGCCAAATAGTGGGGGAGCGAGAGAGAGAGAGAGAGAGACGAATACGTTTTGCATATAAGAACGCCAGAAACCGCCTTTATAGCATAGTCAGGTTGTCGCAGGGTCCTATTCATAAAAGTTCTGAAAAGGTACAATTCATTCATCTACGAGAATGTTTCAATTGATTCATGAAAGCTTTGGATATTTTATGGCCTTGGGATATCTTATGGCTATCCATAGGATATCTTCGAAAGATATCCGTTGACGGATATCTTTTGGATGTCCATTCCAAATCCAGAAACCAAACGAAAGATACGACTATTGCTCAAATGATCCAAACATTGGAGAAACTCATATCTTGACGCTATTGAAATCGATTTGGGAATTTCAACACATTATTTATTGCTGTGGATATCTAATCAACATCCATAAAATATCTGCTGAGGGATATGCATTTCACATCCATTGATGGATATCTCATGGATGTCCATTTCAAATCCAGGAATATTCTGACCAGAATTGGACACGAAATCATAGGATATCCTGTGTTATCTGGGAAGTTTGTCGCATGCCGTCACACACTAGATGAAATTATTCTTCCAAGCGCAACTCCAAAGTCCCATATCTTTTCCATTTCTAGATGGATTTTGATGATTCTTTCACATTATTGTTTCATTTCACATTAATTTTCATAATTATTCCATAACAAAAAAATGGAATATATCTTGCACCGTGCCTGGATGCTCTGTTGATAGTCCGATTTCAATTCTTGAGAGAGATTTTGAAAGTAGAAGTATATTCTCATTTTGTTCTACAATGCTGCGAAATGGATGAAAAATGCTTGCAAACATGACTGAAAACGGCCGAGCTTGCGAAGCGATCAAGTAGTAGGAGAGACCGGAAGATGAGGTAAGGTGTCCCCTCGTCTCCTGGTCTCTCCTACCACTCGGTCGCTTACGCAGGCTTTGCCATTTTCAGTCATATTTTCAAGCATTTTCCACCCATTTTGCAGCATTGTGGCTCGAAATGAGAATATACGTTTTGTGGTCCTATAGTTCTACTTTCAAAATCTGAGAAATCGAAATTGAACTATCACTAGAGACTTTTCCGGGTTTCTGAATTTTTCTCCGTTAATAATGATTGATCGGATCTTTGAAAATCTTATTTTGTTCGTATATCAATTCTCTACAATTTTTTCCATTGAAGCAAACAGATTGTATGAGCAGAACATATAAAGAACACGTTTTTTGCATTCAAATGTTTATAACATATAATAAGTGATAGTAGCGAGTCCAAAACATAACAGAATATTAAGTGAAGTGAATAGCGCCTGAATTTAAGTATACAGTGTGGCCCATTTAAGATGGAAGCACCCTTATAAAACTCACATTTTTCAACCGATTGGAATGGTAGACAAAAAGTCCACTAGGTTATTAAATTTCATGAATAAATCTCCTTTTCTAGGGCCAACTAATCTCACTTTTGAAGGTGAAAAATCTGAAAAAATAAATGGCCATTTGTTTGAAAAAACCTGACCACCCCACTGCATTTGCGACACTTTTGAATGGTTCATAAATATGATGTTATTTACGTTGAAATGCTTCGATCAATAAAAAGTTGTAGGTGAATGAAATTTGAAAAATATGCCGTTTTATCAAACCACCAATTCAATTTCAGAACGTTTATCATAATTCTAGTTTATTCCGAGAAACCCTGAATCTAGTTAATTTTATTCCCCTATTACGTTTTTATTGATCAACTCATTTCAGCGTAATTTCAACATGAAGCATTTCAAAATGCCACGAATCCAGCGGTGTAGTTTGATTTAAAAGAATGCCAAGAGTTTTTTTATTTTTGACCTTGAAAAATAAGAAAAGTTGGCTCTGAAAATAAAAAAAAAATCATTCGTGAAATTTGGTGTCCTAATGAACTTTTGGAATGTGTACCTGATGAAGAAAAAATCACTCCAGTCGGTTGAAAAATATGTTTTATGAGGGTGCTTCCTTTTCAAATGGGTCACACTGATTAACAGAATATAGCTACGGACGGACTGTCTTCCATTTGATGGCACAGTCGGTTTCCCACTTATTTTGTGCGATATCAGTTGGTCTATATGGCAACCCTCATAAGTTTTCGAGCGACTTTAGCAAGCTAGGGAAGATGTAATCCCTTACCTTTCAACTTGTGATGCTATAAAAATACATACCGGATTTCAACAAGATCATGTATCAGCCCAGCATTTTGCAAACGATAGGAATACAATTGATATTCTTAATATATTTCTACTATGACTAATAATTAGTATATGCACTGAATGAAAACTAAAAAAGTCCAGTATTGAAGACAAATAAGGAAACCCCTTACCCCCAGCCCTGGGGCTTCGCTTTGCCTGTGGTATATGCCGCGCTTCGTTTCGTACTCAGGCTACATTCGGAAATGTTTATTTCCCTCTTGGAAAATTTCGTTCCATTGATGAAATTTTTTAAATCTGCATCGAGGTAATGCCGGGACCGTAGTCACTCCATATTTCACTGGAGTGTGAATCGCCTGCGCGGACATATGGGATATTGGGGATCGATACGTTGAACGGCGTCTGTTTTCTTTTAGAATCGAACTTGAGACGATTGACAGGTTGTGTAGGTGGATGGGAGTTGAAAACAGTTATTATCTGGTGAAAGACCTATTTATCCCTAATTATTATTTGAATTGAACAGGAAAGGTGGATTGAATATCTGAATAGTTATTTGGATAATACTTATGATTTGCAGCGTACGAGATTGTGTTTTCTCAGTCCACACGTGATTGGGGTTAGAAATTTATATTTCCTGTTATTCGAATAATCACCGAAAAAAATTCAATTCTGGTGTAGATTATACCTTTGAGATCTACTCCTCAATTTTTCAATAACATATTTTTGGTTCCTGAAATCACCATTTTAAGTAACTTTGTGTTAACTTTCCTTCGGGGACAGGAACTTGCTAACATCCGTGCGAACACGAATTTTGCCCTTTGAAATTGTTGAAATGGTGTCTACTTCCTGTAATTTTTTCTGATAATAAATAACCAGCATTGTTCCTGTAACTGATTGAGTAGCTAGCCTTCAGTCTCCAGAATCATTCACTAGTTGACCAATCTGAAAAACAGAGGAAAACAGAGTTGACTGGAATTCTCCAGGTGAGCATTTATTTTCTATATATGATCTGTACATGATCAATAATTTTTTTTTGAGAGATGAATGCAAATCTGAGATTTTTTTTATTTCACTGAGCTGTGCTGCATTCTACCTGGTGGATACTCTGGGTACAATTGTTCTCTACTTTTCTTTACATTGAATATTCAATCACTTGCCTGTGCAATTTATATTTCCAGGTTTACCAGGTGATATCTCTTTCATATGTCAACTTGTGTGTTATGCAATAGTAGTTTTTCCTGAATTTATAAATATCCGACATTAAATTGTTCAGGAGTTGTCAACCTGAAAGTATCTTTCCTTGTTTAAATTCAGAAATATCTGGCCTAAATCTCTATCTGTATCTAATCAATATTTTAGTATTACACTTTTTTTTGAACATACAATACTTCAACAATTTATCAGCGATTAAATTATTATCTTTGGAATCATATTGATTAATAATTCATTCTAATAATTTTGGATAGATTTTCAATGGAAATTTTGAATAACTGATTTAATTATCAATCATTAACTCACAGTACCTAGTAGTATTTTTTCTTCTTCCATATTTTCGAGAATATAGATCTCTGAGTATCTGGTATAACTTCAGTTTTCATTAATTTTCTAATCAAACCTCACTTGGTTTTGAAAGTGAAAATTTTGATCATTAAAATTCAGAATATACTCTGAGAGGTTTTAAGGATATCCTTCGTCCCCAACACATTGTATAGATCAAATCTGATTCCTTCGTTTATTTCGCATGCCATTAAGGAAGTCATATACTGGTTAGAGAATTGGTATCCATAGGAGGTCCCACTGTTGCCCTGTTCGATTAAGATCCAAGTGGCTCAATTCATAGGCACTGTCAATAGTCTTACTTCGCAAAGACTTGCTAATTCCAACTGGTCATCAGTCATCGACAAGCCAAGTACAACGCCAGAGTGACCTGTGTGATCCAGGCCACCTATTATCGACCAGCCAGCTAGGATATTACGAAGGCACTTCGTGAGGACCAGCTTCGTTTCAAACCAACCACCACAGGTATAAACCAACCAGGACCATCTTTGTTCGAATCAGATTGATAGATTTGTAAATGTTCTGAATTTTGACAGCCATCAGGTGATTTTTTGTATTTATACTTATTTATTATAGCCTTCAGCTTTTCATCTTTTTGAGAATTATAGCCTTCAGCTTCTCATCTTTTTGACAATCATAGACTTCAGCTTTCACATCTGTGCCTTCAGCCTTTGATTTTTTATAATTGTAGCCTTCAGCTTATTGTTTTCAAACGTCTTTTATTGAACTTGTTAATGATTTATCTGCATATTTATTCTGCCTTCTCACTCAAGCTAATATCTTTTCCTTCGGAAGTAAATTCATATCTTTCAAATTGTGAATCCATATTGAGCTGGCGCCAATTTCCTGAGCCAGTCAAGTCACCTTATGTCCTATTGTTAGCAGTCACCAGGAATCTGCCTTGGACCGTTACCAATCATTAGTTGAACCTTACTCACACCCTAACCGTATCAATCTGAGCAGCTTATCAGCACGTAAGGAGTAAGTTCCATTCATTTCAAAATAGAGATACCCAAATTTGCACTTTGAAAACTTAGGAATGTTACATTCTTCAGGACTTTATATCATGAGTTTTTTCTAAAGCTAATCGCTTCATAACAATAGAACCGGATTTGATTTCATTTTTAGTACAATATTTTTTTTGATCGTGATGAAAATCAGTCAATTTCAAAGCTTGACGTAATACCAAAGAATTTCATTCATATCGAGGAGTTGATTACTAAAGTGTGTGCAAATTTCGTGGTTCATGAAGAACTGGGCCAACTTACTAAATCCCTGAATGGACTGAACCATAAGGTAGCTGAGCATTCCGATTCTATAACAGCAATCAATCTGAAAACTGATCATTTAGAACAGTTATCCAAGAGAAATTCGGTGAGGTTGTATGGTTTCAAGAGGGATGAAAGTGAAATTATAACAGACAGTCTCATATCCTTCTTCAATGGAACCATCAAAATGGAAATAGCCAACTCCGATATCGACTGCGCATTCAGTGTGGGACCCGTAACAAATGAAAAACCTCGACCAATATTGGTAACACTAGCATAAAAGTCACAACTTATGTCTCTTAAAAAAAAGATGTACTGGAAGACTCTGATATAGCTATTTATGATGACCTAACCAATTTTCGATACAACCTCCTGAAGAAAGCTAAGCAGAAGTTTGGTCAAGGCACCGCATGGTCTTCATCTGGCAAGGTGTTTGTGAGATGCGGAGATTCAAAGAAGGTAATGAACTGCGAAAACGATCTCTAAGTATATATCAAGTGGATAAATAAAATTCCGATATGATTGTTTTTTGCCTCTAGTTTCTTATTTTGCACTAATGTACTTCTTGGAATTTCGTAGATGTAGTCTTGGTGAATCAATTTTGGAGCAACGAATATATTTTATATTTTTATTATATCATATAATAGTTGACCCATTATATTACTCGATATTTTGTTTAATGAGTAGGATTGATAGCAACTGGAGTTCGAAATCAAAAATCTGACTATCATGAATATGAAAGAAGAAGTGATGAATTTTAGCTTTGGTCATTTCAATATCCGCTCACTGCGCACGGGATCTGGTATGTTCTGCGATATTTTGTGCTCCAAATCTTACGCAGTACTAGGTATATCGGAAACTTGGTTGGATTTTAATGATGGTAATAATGCATATGAAATTCCGAACTATAAGCCCATTCGAAATGATAGAAAAGAAAGGGGCGGAGGGGTAGCGTTTTATGTTCACAAATCTATTAGGTTCATAATTCTCGACAATCATCCTGGTGAAATATTCTCAGAAAGCTTGTGGATATCTATTACAGTTGCAGGGAAAAAATCTGGGCCCATTGTACAGGCCTCCTAACAGCAATCTGGATTCTTCAATCCATTGTTTAGAAAGCATAATAACGTCATTCATAACATATTATGGACATTGTACTATTTGGGGGTGACCTTAATATTGATTTATTGAAAAATGATGTCGGTCCCGTTCAACTGACTAAACTCTTTGCAAAATATAATTTGGAACAAATTGTTCCGGAACCTACACGTGTAACGCAGCACTCGATGTCTTTGATTGATATTTCAGTTATCTCAGATAAAACCTCAGTATCAAGCAGTGATGTTATCAACATGGAAAATATATCTGACCATTCAACACTGAACGTCGATGTGTGCAGGCAATATCGGCTCCCTATTTTTCGGTGATTGAAGTGGTTATAAGGGTGAAAATTAACCTTGTTTTTTACCAAAAGGAAGTTCATATAATGACCAGTGCAATAATATAAACTTGGAATGAAGTTTTAGTAGACGTATAAGGCAATTGAGCAATTCAAATAATATTCATTGAACACCAAACAGGATAACAAAAAACCCAACTATTCCAAAAAAACAATAAACCAGCTGTTGAAATAAGTGAAAAAAGAACTGAATCGAAGACTAGTCGAAGTTTTTATAACACATCACCCAGTGACATACGACTAAAATTCAAAAGGGAACAAACAAATACCTACAAGTAACATATTCACCCACCCACTGATGGAATCTGAATTGAATAAATCGCTGAAAACTCTATATGAAGAAATTGTGAAAAACCGTATAGAAATTAAATCTACCATAGAAGCTGCAGAAACCAGATTATTAATGAAAATAGAAGACCTGAAACAAAAAGTAAATCACCTAGAAAATGAAAATAGACATCTGAAGAATAGAATTGAAACATTGGAGAGAAATTCGAAAAAGAATAATGTTGTAATTTTTGGACTGAGAAATTCGGAAGAAATAAATCCTTCCTACATTTGCAAGAAAATTGAAGAACTTTTGAACATCGAAGTGGAAGAGTCCGAATTGAACAATCTATATCGCCTCAACAAAACAGAGACAGCCCCAATAAAGGTGGAATTCACAACGTACTTGCAGAAATTGAATATACTAAAACTCAAGGGGACAGGAATAGCAATTGGGCATGATCTTACTTTCGAGCAAAGACGAGAACATAAAATCCTGAATAATTTCCTGAAGAAGTCTAGAGAAAATCCCGAGAACAAGGCATATATCAAAGGAAACAAGCTTATGGTTAATGAGAAAATATATACAGTTGAAGAACTTGAAGAGCTGAGCCTAGTAGAAGAACAAAAACCCAACAGCGCTCCACCAACTCCTAATATACGAAATTTGGAAAATGAAGTATTCGAAGCACGATCAAATCATCCACCTGGAGTGGAACAAATAGTAACCAACGTTACTAATGAAAACACTCCGAAGATCGACAATAAACAAACAAAACCAAGAGGAGCTGTCCCGCCAAAAGAGAGAACAAGAAGCCTTCGATCAAATAAGTAAGTCGAATAGTACACAAGTCAATGTAAAGTGTGCTCCAGACAATTAGTGATTTAATATAACTCATAGTTTTTATAGAAATTGAGGAACTTCACCCCAAATTGAATTATTTAACATTCGCGTTGTAGCTAGGTACTTTTGAAAATGAATCCCTATATCCGTGATTTCGCTATTGACAAGCCTGAGACTTATATTCTAGAAACAGCATCACAAACGAACGATGTCCTGAAAATAAATCAAGCAAATGATTTCAAACTTATACACAATAACATCAGAAGCATTGGCAAAAATCTTGATGAGTTCAAAATTTTTTTACAGCAATTCGAATCCGAATTCAATTGTATAGTCCTTACAGAAACTAGAAAAATTTTTGACACCTCAATTTTTAACATGCCGGGATATAAATTGCTATATAATGAAAGTACTTTGAATCAAAATGATGGTACTGTCGTGTATATAAAAGCCAACCTTTACAAATACCATGAAATGATTCGTTTTAATAATTCGATATTGATTAAACTTGGAATTAATTATAATGGGGATCATATCGTCATTCATGCATTCTACAGGTCTCCCTCGACATGTGCTGAAACATTCAATAAAAACCTCCAAAACTATCTCGATGAGCATACCAATAACACCGCCCAATACAACATTATGATCGGAGATTTGAACATCAATATTCTTGACGAAAATGACGACAAAGTAAGCGACTATCTAACTAATTTGGCAGAATTTGGTTACATATCTATGATAAACGCACCAACACGATCTGAAGCATGTCTTGATCATATTTTTATCAAAACAGCATACAGAAATATTGACAACTCAATACCCATAGTAACCCACAGTGATATCACAGATCATCACACAATACTACTTCAAATTATGTCTAAGAAAACATTCGTACCAAAAACTGGGGAAAACTTCACCGTAAAATATTTTAATGAAAAAAAATTTGTTACAGAAATCGAAAATACTAATTGGGACTTTGTCTACTCTGATTACGATCTAGACAATTCAACCGAGAAATTTGTCAATCACTTGGAAAATACAATTGAGAAATGCACATTCTATAAATATTTGAAAAAGAACGAGAGGAAACGCAAAACCTGGATAACGAAGGCACTAGTAAAATCTATCAATAAAAAAAACAATATGTACCTGCAACTCAAAAGAGATGCTACTAATATTCAACTCATGTCAGAATATAAAAGTTATAAAAACACATTGAAAAAACTCATCCAAGAAACTAAATCTGAATATTACAGGAGAAAAATAAATGAAAATAGAAACAATTCTTCTATGCTGTGGAAAAATATAAATGAGATTTTTGGTAATGAATACAAGATTGAAATAGAAAGTATACAAATGGAAACAGGGGAGATTGTGCGGGATATGCAAGATATTGTGAACTGCTTTAATAGTAGCTATATAAACACAGGGAAAAAGCTCTCCAGCAAAATCAGAAGAACAACAAACTCAGAATTTCATCAGAATATGAATGAACACACAATATTTCTAACCCCTACAACTCCTACTGAAGTCCAGAACACTATCCATTCACTGAAAAGACACAAAGCGCCTGGCGTTGACAATATAAGAGCTGAAAACTTGAAAGCAGTATCTCACTACATCTCTGAACCCATAACACATATTTTCAATAAATCAGTTGAAACCGGCCATTTTCCATCTTGTCTTAAAAAGTCAATAGTTACCCCTATCTATAAAAACGGTGCTAGAGATAGCGTGATCAATTACCGACCGATTTCCTTGATAACAAGCCTCAGTAAAATACTAGAAAAACTCATTAAGTTTCGAGTAAATTCCTTCTTAAACAAGTATAACTTACTGTCAAAAAGCCAATTCGGATTTCAAGAAGGAAAATCAACTCAAGACGCCGTACTCCAACTAACAAACTACATCTATAAAGCATTAGATCTGAGTAAACCAACACTTGGAGTATTTATAGATTTATCAAAAGCTTTCGACACGGTAAACCATTCAATTTTGATGACTTCGCTTGAAAAAATTGGTATAAGAGGAAACGCATTTGACTTATTGAAATCCTATTTGACCAACAGAGAACAAGTTGTGAGAATAAAAAACACCTTTAGTCGTCCTGAAAAAATTGAATGTGGAGTTCCCAAAGGAACAGTACTGGGACCGCTTTTGTTCTGCATATATGTTAATGATCTGTTTTCAATCAAATGTTCAGGTAAAATCATCAGCTTTGCTGATGATACTAGCATTCTATATTCGGGAGAAACGTGGTCCATAGTGAAAACTGAAGCGGAGGCTGATTTGGAAATAATAAAAAATTGGTTTGACTACAAACAACTTTCGCTAAATTTTGAAAAGACACATTTTTTACCTTTTTGTAATTCGAAGTCTTCTTTTCCAAATTTCCAATCCCTCACAATTCAGAATAGATTTCAAGTGAAAATTGCCCCACATATTAAATATTTAGGAGTTATGATAGATCCTCACCTTCGATGGGACTCACATGTCAGTTACGTGGTGAAGAAATTAAGGTGTATTTTGTACAGATTTTACCACATGAAGGATATACTGGATATCAAACAAAAAAATATTATGTATTCAAGTTTGGTGCAGAGCCATTTGACGTATTGCTTGATTGGATGGGGTGGGTTGTCGAAAACATACCTGCATGGTCTAGAAGTTATTCAAAAAAAGTTTTTGAGAATGATCCTGAATAAAAACTCTAGGTACTCTAGTGATAGTCTATATGATGAATCTAAATTCATGGATGTGCGACAATTATTCTTTAAAGAAATTGCTGTAAGGCAATATAAAGAAAGAAAAGAATTGAGCGAACCAAACCATAATTACTCCACTCGGAATAAAAACAATTACATTGTACCATTCGCCTCAAAATCAATTGGACAAAGGTGTTACATGTATTTGGGTCCAACTGTCTTCAACTATCTGCCTGCTACAATCCGCAACTCTTCAATACTCACAAAATATAAGAAAAATCTTTGTGATTTTATATTGGCTACAGAACGTTCAGAAATTCGGTCAGTTTTTGAAAGACCATTTTAATGGGACGAAATATTTGTTGTATGTTGTTTGATATTTACTGAATCCTTCTGTGAGTCTATTGTAGTATTGAGTGATTGATGATTTTATTAAATGTGATGTGAATTTTTTAGTATTAGGCATTTTTTATAAATTTTTTGTGCACGTACATGTATATATATATATGTTTATATTGATTGATCTTGAAGCTCTGTAATCTTACCACTCACAGGCAATATATTTGCCTCTGTGGAATGTAAAATGTTTATTTATTTCCTACAATAAACATTATTATTACTCGTTGGTTTCTTGCTCCTTGAAAGTGAGAAGGGACAGAACACCACCACAATACTGTACAATAAGAAGTTTTTCGTCATTCAGTTACGATTTATTTTCGAACGACTAGTATTCTTACGACTGGTCTGTTATTTACTCAGTGATATCGGTGATATGGTAATTTTTTTTTAATTTCACGTACTCGAGCTCTTTAATAAACATGCACCAATAAAATCAGTGAGAATATCAATAAACCCAGATCCCTGGCCCACAGAAAGTCTGGAATTCATGATGAAACTGAGAGACAGAGCTTATACTAAATATTAAAAAATAGGACTCAATCTTCATGGATCTACTATAAAGAGCTCAGAAATCTCGTTAATACTGCCGTAAAGTCTGAAAAAGCAGCTTATCTCAAATTCAAATGAAAATCAGATCCCAAGGAATTCTGATGGGGTCTTGATTATCTCAATATAGATGAAAAGAAAACGGATTCATTACCTGCTTTCAAAGACCCAGATTCATTCAAAGAATATTTCATTGAAAATATCCCATGTAATGATAACAGCGATCATATTATCCTGTTGAATAAATATTCAAATGCAAACACCAAAAATGATTTAAGATTTTCTTTTGTCAGTGCTGAGGAAGTGGAAGTGATACTTAGACTTTGTACACATGAGGACGTTAGACGCCGCGGTGAGCGCGCGTTAGCAAATGTGAATCCGGTACACATGACAGCGCTAGACGCGGCGTTTGTTGAACCAGTCTACTACCAGTGCCACTATGGAGTTAGAGGAGGTAACATGTCTTTGGTTGTTATACCGTAGATACAAGGCTAGGCGAAGACGACAAAGAAGATGGTGGGTGCATCCTGTAATAGATGATAGATTAACCATGGGTTCATTTGTGACGCTGTACCCAAAATTGAGGGAACACCCCAACAAGTTTTTCAACTACTTCCGTATGAGTGTTACTTCATTTGATGAACTGTTATCTTTAGTCAAAGATGACTTATTACCTTGTGAATATTTAGTGAGGGATGCGATTTCACCAGAAGAAAAACTCGCTGTAACATTAAGGTAATTTATTCATTACAATAATTCATAGTGTCAAAAAGGAAATAATTAGTTGTAAATATCTGAAAAATCAGAGTTAGCTTGCGAAACGCTACTGTCCGTAGGCGAAAGGGCTGCTCCTGCTAGCACAGATTGGGAATGAGGTGTGTTCACTGCTGCTGCAGCTGCTGATTGGCTGCTGTAACCGATGTGCTCGGAGGAACTGTCTTGTATTAGGGGACGTTGGTTTCTTTGCAGATTGGACCCGTAATCAAATTGAGTGAAGGTCTGCGGTGGTGCACGGCCACTGTGGGCTTGGTACGAGTGATAACTCGGTGGTGCTAGATGATGAATGCTTGAAGGGTTGTAGGATTCTTGTGCCCTCTGTAGTACTTCTAATAACTGTATTTTTGTACGGAGCCGTCCATGTCCAGGTACTTTTTGCAGTTCCGTATACAAAGACAAGCAAAATAGTTTGTCATCATCTTCCTTTGGAAGTTCAGTCGGTCTTTGTTCCCTAAGAGCAACACTTTTATTTAAAATATCTATGAATTGCTTGTCGACAGGATTCATCTTTAGCTTTTTGTTACTATGAACGTTCCTATCAACAGCACTCGTTCTGGGTTCATCTGGAAGTAAGTGTGAATCCTGCGATTCCGTTTCTTCGTCGATTTGATTGCTGTTTTCCAGGTTATCAGTGACAGTTTTGTTTGTCACAGTAGGTTGCAGAAACTGAAGACGTTGAAAGAATATGTATGGATTTGACCTACTTGCCCCAGAACCAGATTCAACGTTTTTTGTTTCCTTAATTCTCTTGCATAATTATCTCGAACATGTTTCCATTTTTTCTGCAACGTATTTTCTAAAACAAAAACAAAATTTAACACACGTATTATAAGCTATTTTCATTGTTAAGGTGTGTGACTACAGGAATCTGCAATTCGCATACTAAAAAACATAAAACTACAAGGTTTGTACTTTTCCAGGTATTTGGCAACAGGATCATCTTTTGCTGACCTCCATTACACCTACAAGTTGGGAAAATCAACAATCTCAAATATAGTGCGACGAGTATGCTCTGTTCTGTGGAGAGTTCTCAAACCTATATGTTTGCCTCCTATCTCAGAAGAAAGATGGAAAGAAATCAGCAATGAATTCCTTAAATTTCCTATATGTAAACGTAGGGTCTTATGGCAAAAGTAATGACTCCACAATTTTTAAAGAATCGTCATTTTACAAACACGTATCTGAAGAAACATTTCACGTCCCAGCACCCAAACCAATAACAGACTTAGATAATACTAGGTTACCTTACGTATTTGTTGGTGACGATGAATTTGGCCTGTCTAAAAACATCATGTGTCCATACGTAGGAAAGCAGCTCCCCCACGTGAAAAAAATCTTCAACTATAGACTTTCAAGGGCTCGCCGCTACATAGAATGCACGTTTGGAATCATGGCAAACAAGTGGCGAATATTTCACAGAGCCCTAAATGTTAACATAGATTTTGCTGAGTCAATTATATTGGCGTGCTGCCTTCTACACAATTACGTCAGATGTAAAGATGGCTCCAGGGAAGAAGAGGCTTATTATCAAGCACTATTTGAAAGTGTGGATGGCACAGAACAAGTTCCTCGGGCAAGTAACTACGCAAGAACTGTGAGGGACAAGTTTGCACAGTACTTCGTTACGGACGGCAAACTCCCTTGTGTTACGTGTTCAAATATTCCAGTGCAAGAAAGTAGTAGACCTCTCATAATCCTTCATTCAGTGCATCTCACATAGATATTATATTTGAATTTTAATTGTCGATGAAAAACGAAATAGTTCAGACAAACGTTTGCATTTCACTGTTCAACCTGAAATAGAAATAATGAGTTAATGTCTAGTCTCCCTGTGTTTGTCGGTTATATTCACCTGTGAGTTATTGCAGAATAATTAATCCTTCCATTCGTTGTAATCTGGAGTTCTTTCAAGTATTGTGAAATCTCATACATTCGAAGTTCGG
Source organism: Zygogramma bicolorata (assembly GCA_032362365.1). Lineage (NCBI taxonomy): Eukaryota > Metazoa > Arthropoda > Insecta > Coleoptera > Chrysomelidae > Zygogramma > Zygogramma bicolorata. The sequence continues at coordinate 173,513 of JAVJAQ010004106.1, read as the reverse complement.
AGGAGCTTGGAGGACTATCGCATTATTATAGTCCGAACAGCTATTTCATTCCAATCCCCTGTTTAGGATGAATCCCATTCTTCAACCATATTACCCGCAGTAAATTTTGTGTTTTCTTCGGAAACTTGGTTGAATAGGTTGTTTACTTTTGAGGTTAGGATCTCGTACAAAAATAAATAAGGTTTTCACCAGAATGACAGAAAAATCAAAGTTGGCAAATCTGAGAAATATATTGGTTGTGTTATCTTCATCAACACTTAACCGGTAGCTAGTTTTTTTGGGTCCTCCTTTTTTTGTTCTTCTTCAAAAAACTTCCTGGTCTCTCTCTTTTTTTTCGGGCTAACTCTCATGAAGGCATGTGCTTTTGAGATTCTCGTATTTTACGGATTTTCTGGCTCTGAAAAGACGAATCGTTAGAAAGATACTGATCATTGAATGATTTAATATATCACACATTGTGGATATCACTTTCTAATCGCATATACTTACGTTTCGGAAGAAACCTTCTACGAGGCCACACGACATCGAAGGCCTTCTTTTGCCAAGCCTGGCTTGAATCGTTAGATTTTGCCCTGCACTGATCGATGAACTGTGCTGCATCTAAACCATCCCAGACCTAAATTACATTCTTGTTTTCTGCAACCATTTACTGAGGGCTCCTAGTTGTGTGCTTCTCCTGTCGAACAACCACCGGCTGAAGTGCTCTTGTAGTTTCGCAACCAATCCAGCGTCTGAACTTTTCCAGTCTCGGCATTCAGACTGTCATCTGCAACCATTGAATAAGGATTCCTATTAGTCGGCTTCTCCTGTCGGACAATACCACCCTGACTGAAGCGCTCTGGTATTTCATCAACCATATCCGGAGGTGATCTCTTCAATCAGAGTAAGAATTTTCCATTTCTCCATAACATTGCTTCCACTGGTTGTGATCCTTGTATTTCTACCAGAAGTTTTATAAATTGTAACTATTTTCACATTTGACTTGTAAAAGCACTTCAGTGTAATACTTTACCAATAAATAAACTAAACTAAACTAAACTAAACTTGCTAATGGTAACACCGAATTGATATCTGTAAAGTGCCGGTCTTGTATAATACGGTCATCAGCAAGCGTTGAATAAGAATTTTTACAATAAGTTTGTTGAAACATATCACTTACCCCTAATTATAAAGGATTATATGTGCACCAACGGTATATACCAGAGGGAACTGTATTATTCTGTAAAAATTGGCCAACAGCAAGCCTCTCGTAGATTATCAATAACTCTTGCAGATTAGTGCGCAATATACACTTTATCAACAGTTTTTGCTCATTTACCCACGAATCCCTCTGCCGACTCAATAATAAGGCCTAGCCGGCAATAACCTTGCTTCCTTAAAAGACGCACCTAGCAAATTGGCGCCCATCTTGATATATTTTTCATGAGAAAACTTTGTTGTTGCGTACTTATTCCTTTTACAAGTTTACTTGGTGAAATATAAACAACCAGTTAGTGAGGTTATATTTAGGAAAATTCGATAGTTGTCGAATGTTTATGACAGAAAAGTTCTTCTTCTTCTTATTATTATTATTGGAATACGTTCTGTGAATTTTGGTTGTGACCAACATCCATTATTGTAAAGTGCATGTAATTTTTTTCTTTGGGTGAAATTTTTGTTTACATCATTTTCGAAACTATCAACATCGAATTGTGTGATTTGTATGCTTAGGTAGAGAATATTTCCATTTTTCAACTCTCAACTGGGAATATACCGATATATACAGGGTGCATTGGTAATTTGGGTGTCTTGTTGATTGCTGTTTCAGGAAAATGAAATTGAACTGCAAGAATCACAGGGGAAAATATTGATTTAATTTCTGAGTGAAGGGTATAGGTCAACTATTTTAAATTTTTCCAAATTAACTGTTAGTGTGAAAAAAATATTCTTTTGTTTTGTTGTGTATAGTTTCCTTGAAATAAGAATTCACGATATATGGAATTGAAATAAACTACAGGGTGATACGGAAGAGTTGTATTTTTTTCGAATTGTATACAGGGTGATACGGAATAGTTGTATTCTTTCCGAATTGTATACAGGGTGATACACAATAGTTGGTTTTTTTTTCTGAATTGTATACAGGGTGATGCAAACATAATCAGCAGTATCAACTGAAACTTATATAGGAAATCAATATTGTTTACAAGCCAGTATATATAAAGTACATACTAATTTCGTTTGTCCAATATACCGAGTGATCATTTCATTCAAGAATTCTGTACTATTATTCACAATTTGATAATTATTTTTGTGCATTGAACCTGGTGTTTGTGTTCATTTAGTACTTTGATAGTCAACGATTATTTTCGGCAATTTTTTTTTCCTTTCTTCGTTAGGAAGGGTCGGGGTTGAGATATCAAGTTTTCAAATTTTTATTCTGCAATGGAAGTCAACCGTCTAGCGAAGGATGAGCTTACTTACGAGTTATATATTAGAGGCTTACCTCTTGGTAGTACTGTCGCGGATAAACGAGCGATTTTAAGGGAGGCCTTCAGACAAGAGAGGCAGGGAATGGTAGCGAATTTCCCCAAAGTATTCCTAGATATTGAAGTTGAGCTCACCACCTGCGACACAAAGCTCAATGAATTGGAGAGAGATGTTGTGGATTTTGATCATGATAACCGAGAAAATGAATATCGCCGCATTTTCACAAAATTGCTACACATTTCTGCCCGACTGAATCGTCTCACAGGTAAAACGGTAGAAAGTGAAATTGTCAGACTGAGACTGGTTACGAAATGTTCACAGCTTATTGGTGATCTGAGTCTCGTCAATGAAGGACTAAATGCCAGCACCACACAACGCTCCGGCATTCCAGAGGCAAGGTCGGAAGAACAGAAACGTGATACCCAACAGGATGCAGCTCGATCATCTACTATTAACCAGGAACCAGCAGTAGAACCAACTCCACATGGATTCGAGGAACGTAGGCAAGAGAATCAATCGATCATGGATTCACCAAACCCCCTTATAATTGATCCAGTTATGGGACAGCGGGAAAATACACCGGTAGTTCATGATTTAATTGATTTCGAGGTGCCGAATCCCAGACGAATCATAGAACAATCAGCTGGCTTTCCCGTCGGAGGAGATAATTACCAGCCCAGATCGAACTCTGCGGATACCCGATTTCCACAGGGTGGTGAACGTAGAGGACATTCATTCCCACATCATTTAACTGAAGAACTAGAACGCGCTGAAGATCGAAACTGTTACCAACGACCTCTGACTTCCACTTATAACCACCCCCCTGGTGAGGAACATGAGGTTAATTACTACCAATTATTTGGAAACGGAAGTATTCAACAGAGGGATGCGGGCGCCCAAGGACGGTCTATGCGTTCTCCAGTAACCAACCTGACGAATATATCTAGGATCGCACAACCTGACTTGGACATGTCTAATCCACTGGGACGGCGATATCTCTCTCCGTGGCCAATTGATCCTACAAATGGAACTGAAAAAAATCATTGGAAGGATATAGGTAGATGGAACCTGCGATATAATGGAAGAACAAGTGTAGACGACTTCCTAGAACGTCTTGAAGAGATGCGGATGGCTCGCGATGTTTCTAAAACACAACTCCTACGTTTCGCTCCTGAGTTTCTTACCCACGATGCATTATTATGGTACAGAGCCGCACGTTTTACGGATTGGGATGACCTGGTGATGCAACTCAGAAGTGCTTTCCGTCCTTATGACTATGAGTATAGTCTTTGGGATGAAATTAGGCGTCGCACACAAGGGGCACAGGAGAAGGTCTTGACCTTCATTACAGCTATGGAGAATTTGTTTCGGAAGCTGGATAATACCCCTAGCGAAGAACCACGCGTCAGTCTGATACGTCGGAACCTCCTACCTTATATCCAGACACAGCTCGCTCTTCAACCCATCACAACTGTTTCAGAATTAACACGACTTAGCCGAATTATCGAGGAAACGGAATCGAGGAACCAAAAATTTGTACCACCCCCTACTTCATATCGCACGTTATTGGAACCAGAGCTGGCCTACAGAAAACCTCATCAGCAACAGCCTACCGTTGCCGCAGCTAGCTCTGACACTATTACCCATGGCACGACATCAGCGGCGGGCTCGAGTTCAGATCCTGCACGGACGAAGTTTCCAACTTGTTGGAATTGTGGCAGCGCAGAACATAAGTTCAAGGGGTGTCCACAGCCTCGGAACATATTTTGTTTCAAGTGTGGTCAGCCCAATGAGATAGCTAGGTCATGCCCACGTTGTCAAAAAAACGTCAGGAGAGGTCAACAGTAAGCCGGCTGTTGACAGGGGTCCTACAACCGGCTAACCCATCTAAAGCACTTCTGGATTATGTCCTTGCCCATGCCAAGAATGATACCAGACCCTACTTGAAGGTATATTTGTTCGGTCATCAATTTTTAGGATTATTGGACAGTGGTTGCACAAACACTATCATTGGAAGTCCAGGTTGGAATTTACTTCAGAATATTGTTCAATTGCAGTCGACGTCTCAACAGTGTTGCACGGTCGCAAATGGTCAAACATGTAGGGTTTTGGGTACGATTTCGGTTCCATTCGAGTTGAATGATCGCATCCGCGTTCTGAAGACACTGGTGGTACCTTCACTTCCTCATGCTCTTATCCTAGGAATGGATTTCTGGCGTTCTATGGGAATCATCCCGGATATGTTCTCGGATGAGTGGTGTTTCAGGGACGAACGAAATGAACCAGATCCATCTAAGTCTATCGTATGTTCGATTGACTCGTTGACTCCCCAGCAGAGGCAAGAGCTAGATGAAGTCATCGAGAAGACATTCAAGGATATGGATGGGAAACTGGGATGTACTCAGATGGTGGAACATGTTATTCGAACTGATCACCCGCCGATTCGGAAACGGCACTATCCCTTAAGTCCTGCACTTCAACAACAGGTAAATGTGGAACTAGAGAAGATGTTGAAGGATGGAGTAATTGAACCGTCGAATTCTCCCTGGTCCTCTCCAATCCTACTCATCAAGAAACCTGACGGAAGATATAGATTCGTAGTTGACTTTCGGGAACTGAATAAGGTTACCAGCCGAGACGCATATCCACTTCCCTTCGTGAGTACCACGCTGGACAAACTTCGTGATTCACATTTCCTAACCACATTAGATATTAAATCGGCTTACTGGCAGATTCCGTTGTCGGAGGAGTCGAAATGTCTTACCGCTTTTGTTGTGCCGAATAGAGGGCTTTTTCAGTTTAGGAGAATGCCCATGGGTCTCCACAATGCGCCGGCAACATGGCAAAGGTTCATAGACCGAGTGGTGGGGTACGACTTGGAGCGGCATGTATTCGTTTATCTCGATGATGTCATAATATGTACTCCAACATTCGATAAGCATATTCAGGTTCTACAGGAAGTACTTGGACGTCTGAAGAATGCTGGCCTCACTCTTAACCGAGATAAATGCCACTTCTGTAAACCAGAACTTCGGTACCTTGGCTATGTTGTTGGTGCTGGGGGATTGATGGTAGAATTGCCAGGTGGGCAATTCGACTTCAACAATATAATTTTGATATTGTTCACAGAAAAGGAAAGGATAATATTGTACCGGATGTTCTCTCAAGGTCTGTCCCATGTATCGATGCCCTTCACGTCGATAATTTCTCCAGAGTATCTAAGGACAAATGGTACAGTCAAATGTGTTCCAAAGTCGAAAATAATCCGCAGGACTTCCCACTATGGCGTTTCGAAGGTGGAACCTTGTTCAAACATGTTACTAGACCTTATCCTGACTTACGAAATGAGTCGGATAGTTGGCTCATCGTTGTTCCCAAGGAGAAGAGAACAGAACTTATATCTTCTCATCACGACCCCACCACCTGTGGCCACCTCGGTGTCTACAAGACCACCGCCCGTATTACAGAGAGGTACTACTGGCCTAAAATGAAGGAGGATGTCTCCAAGTTCATTAGACACTGTAATGTTTGCTTGAGCACTAAGCCCGAACAAAGGCCACCAAGGGGCCTTATGCGGAGCAAGGGACCTACCACAACTAGACCCTGGCAAATTCTCAGCATGGATATAGTGGGACCACTCCCAAGATCGAGCTCGGGACATTGTTATATTCTATCGGTGAGCGACATTTTTAGTAAATTCATTCTTCTATTTCCATTGAGGCAGGCAACCGCGAAAAAAATAGCCACTATCTTGGAAGAAAATGTTATTCTTCTATTTGGAGCCCCTCAAGAAATGATAATGGACAATGGGAAACAATTTAAAAGTAAGGAAGTAGCTGCCGTTCTAACCAAGTACGATATCTCCCCTTTACATATATCCAACTACCATCCTCAAGCAAATCCCGTGGAGAGAACCCACCGAGTGATAAAAACTATGTTGACTTCGTATGTCTCCTCCAATCACCGAAAATGGGACAATTATCTCCAACAGGTAGCGTGCGCCATACGATCCTCCCGCCATGAGGTAACCAAGTTAACACCTAATTTTGTAATGTTTGGGAGAAATATTTCCTTGTGTGGTAAGGACATTCACCCTTTAGCTTCTGACCTCGACCAGGAGGCCTCTGACCCATTCATACGATCCGAAGCGTTGAAAAAAATGTTCGATGACATATCTACGCGACTTAAGAAGGCATACGAAATCAGCAGTAAGCGTTACAACCTGAGGCGACGGGATGAGCAGTTCTCGGTGAATCAAAAGGTCTGGAAAAAGGCGTATGCGCTTTCAGATGCTGCTAAAGGTATAACAACCAAGCTGAGCCCAAAGTTTGAGGGTCCATTCATCATCAGTAAAATAAAGTCGCCATGGTCGTATGAACTCGTAAACGAGCAAGGGAAATCCATAGGGGTCTGGCACGCTAAAGATATCAAGGCGCACCCCCCTGACGACACGGTATAAGATTGCGAGAGTGCCAAGTTGGAGGAGACTCGGATCATGCCTCCTCAATTGATTTTAGTACACCTGCTCGGAGGTTCACAATAAGTCTCTATTATTGAAGGTTTCTACGAAACCTTCTTATGGGAAAGGGGGTGTTGTTACGTGTTCAAATATTCCAGTGCAAGAAAGTAGTAGACCTCTCATAATCCTTCATTCAGTGCATCTCACATAGATATTATATTTGAATTTTAATTGTCGATGAAAAACGAAATAGTTCAGACAAACGTTTGCATTTCACTGTTCAACCTGAAATAGAAATAATGAGTTAATGTCTAGTCTCCCTGTGTTTGTCGGTTATATTCACCTGTGAGTTATTGCAGAATAATTAATCCTTCCATTCGTTGTAATCTGGAGTTCTTTCAAGTATTGTGAAATCTCATACATTCGAAGTTCGGAGGAGCTTGGAGGACTATCGCATTATTATAGTCCGAACAGCTATTTCATTCCAATCCCCTGTTTAGGATGAATCCCATTCTTCAACCATATTACCCGCAGTAAATTTTGTGTTTTCTTCGGAAACTTGGTTGAATAGGTTGTTTACTTTTGAGGTTAGGATCTCGTACAAAAATAAATAAGGTTTTCACCAGAATGACAGAAAAATCAAAGTTGGCAAATCTGAGAAATATATTGGTTGTGTTATCTTCATCAACACTTAACCGGTAGCTAGTTTTTTTGGGTCCTCCTTTTTTTGTTCTTCTTCAAAAAACTTCCTGGTCTCTCTCTTTTTTTTCGGGCTAACTCTCATGAAGGCATGTGCTTTTGAGATTCTCGTATTTTACGGATTTTCTGGCTCTGAAAAGACGAATCGTTAGAAAGATACTGATCATTGAATGATTTAATATATCACACATTGTGGATATCACTTTCTAATCGCATATACTTACGTTTCGGAAGAAACCTTCTACGAGGCCACACGACATCGAAGGCCTTCTTTTGCCAAGCCTGGCTTGAATCGTTAGATTTTGCCCTGCACTGATCGATGAACTGTGCTGCATCTAAACCATCCCAGACCTAAATTACATTCTTGTTTTCTGCAACCATTTACTGAGGGCTCCTAGTTGTGTGCTTCTCCTGTCGAACAACCACCGGCTGAAGTGCTCTTGTAGTTTCGCAACCAATCCAGCGTCTGAACTTTTCCAGTCTCGGCATTCAGACTGTCATCTGCAACCATTGAATAAGGATTCCTATTAGTCGGCTTCTCCTGTCGGACAATACCACCCTGACTGAAGCGCTCTGGTATTTCATCAACCATATCCGGAGGTGATCTCTTCAATCAGAGTAAGAATTTTCCATTTCTCCATAACATTGCTTCCACTGGTTGTGATCCTTGTATTTCTACCAGAAGTTTTATAAATTGTAACTATTTTCACATTTGACTTGTAAAAGCACTTCAGTGTAATACTTTACCAATAAATAAACTAAACTAAACTAAACTAAACTTGCTAATGGTAACACCGAATTGATATCTGTAAAGTGCCGGTCTTGTATAATACGGTCATCAGCAAGCGTTGAATAAGAATTTTTACAATAAGTTTGTTGAAACATATCACTTACCCCTAATTATAAAGGATTATATGTGCACCAACGGTATATACCAGAGGGAACTGTATTATTCTGTAAAAATTGGCCAACAGCAAGCCTCTCGTAGATTATCAATAACTCTTGCAGATTAGTGCGCAATATACACTTTATCAACAGTTTTTGCTCATTTACCCACGAATCCCTCTGCCGACTCAATAATAAGGCCTAGCCGGCAATAACCTTGCTTCCTTAAAAGACGCACCTAGCACTTGGCAAGACCGAATGGTGTGAGTGTTTATGAGCAATGCACACTGATATGTGTTACTATTTTGTGTACTAATACAAAGACATTGTCTTAATTTCATCACGTGACGGTATTGCAATTTAAATAAATTGTTATCACTTATGCTACGTATATTTACCCAAAACTGTCCTCTGTTCCTTTGAACTGTTTTCCTCTGCAAATATGTCCACAATCTCCTGCCAAGCTGACTTTTTTAATACTCTATTTTTATAATCTGGACACACCATGTCCCAGATGCATCTTCGTTTTTCCACTTCACCAATAAACAATTCTGTGTCAAACGCTTCCGCCTCCATTATATACAACACACAGATCATAATAAACAAAGATGACACCACGTGAACTGGGCAAAAGCGCGCGCTCGACCCTAACATGTGTACGCTCCAATGCTCAGTCTAGTAACTCGAAGCGCGCTGCAAACGCGACGGTCGACGTGAAAACTACAAACGTCGCGTTTTGGGAACGTTGGTTCAAAACGCGCGTTTGCATGTGAACGATCCCATTTGTTCCTAGGTACTTGGCTAACGCGCGTTTAACAAACGCGGCGTCTAACGTCCTCATGTGTACAGAGTCTTAGGAATATCAACACTAATGCTGTGGGCAGCGATCGAATTAATATGAAAATGTTAACGCTTCTTATGCCTCACTTGAGCAATATTATTACTTTCATCATCAATAATTGAACAGTCATTGATAGAATGTTTTCAGGGGTCAGAAATATCTCAAAAGGTGTTCCACAAGGCAGCATCCTCGGGCCATTATTATTCTCTATCTATACTTATGACTTTGCAAAACAGTTGAGAGTTCTGTAATATCCACCAGTATGCTGATGACACCCATATTCACAAATCTTTTTACCCATCGGCGCTAAAATATTTTTGTGAAGCTATGAATCCTAATTTGGATTATCTCTATGAAATATCGAGAGCTCATAGTCTTCTGTTGAACGAGGCTAAAACTGAAATGATGATATTTGGGACGAACGATTCAGATATTATGGAGGATGATATGACCCCACCATCTCGATTAATGGAAGTCAACTAGAATTTTCAAATCAATGTAAGAACTTGAGTATTTACTTTGATAAAAATTTGAAATTTGACAACCATGTGAATCACTCAGATCGTAAATCCTATGCAAAATTAAGTAACTTGTATATGCATAAAGATATTCTGAACTCTAAATTGAAGATGAGATTGTGTGAATCTCTGATTCTGTCGAGTATTGCTTATAGTAATGTCGTGTACTGGCCTCCTTTGACCGGTAAGGATAAGCGCAGTTTACAAAATATCCAAATCTCCTGCATAATATTTTCTTTCAACATCCGGAAATTCGATCATATCAGTGAGTCATATGAGAAATCTGAATGGTTGAAATTAGAAATCAGATTTGTGATGCACCTTGCATCCTTACTCTACATTAAAGACATAAATGAACAAATGAATAAATATCCTTCGACATCTTCAAAATCGACTACAACCCCACAAATATCTTCTTGGTGCAATCGCAGTAGCAGATGTTCTTGAAATTTTTGGTTATTCTCTCCTATACTTTTTTAATACAACTCTTAGCTATTATAATGCGTTTCTATATATGTTTTCGTATTGTATATGCAGGAAATTTGTATTCACATTGTTGGTGATGTTTGGGGTTGCATGGAAGAGCAACCTGGTTGAATGCCGCCTCCCTATGTACATCAGGGATATTTGAATTTGTATTTGGTTCACATTAAAGACATAAATAAACAAATGAATAAATATACTTCGGCATCTTCGAAATTGACTACAACCCCACAAACATATATATATATATCCTTAGATCGAACTGTTCGATCTAAGGAGTAGGCAGATTGAGACCTTAGAAAGAACTCGTGACGAGACCTGGGGAGTAGGCAGATTGAGGCCCCGGCGTCAAGTCACAAACCCTTGCTCCCTGTGACAACACCTGAGGAGTAGGCAGATTGAGACCTCAGCGTGAAGTCACATTCACCTCTTGAAACTGGCTCCAAAATCGGAGCCGAAACGTCGAGATATATATATATATATATATATATATATATATATATATATATATGTATGTAGTTCGAACGCATGAAATGTCGACAACGATATATCAATATAATATGCATGAATTGATGACATTTTCAAAACACAAGTGTGAGCATTCTTTAGAAAGGGGTCAACCCTTTAATTCTCAAAGGTAATAATAAGAACTATTTGGATGATTGAACTGTTTATTATGGATAAGAATGAATTCGAATAGCCAGTTATAACAAAAAAATATTTTTTTTTTCTTCACACGAGGTGCAGCAAAATGTTGCGTTCACGCAACTTTGGGATTCGCAGGATACATAGAGTTGATCGAGCTTTATGAAATTGTTGGAAGCAGTCAGGATGGAGATGTACCTGACATTTTGTACACATATATATGGTATTGCTCTTACATTGTCGGCATCTTCTCCTGGCCTTATTTTCCTGTTCATTTATAATATGACCAACATTGTCAAAGCGCAAAGTGAAAGGTAATACAATTTTTGATGGTCTTCCACAGGTTGGGTTCACAGAATCAGTATGTCCTACAATTTCCCCATTCCCTTGACTGCTAGTTTCCTCTGCTTTCATCAGACTGACCGCAACGTACGATTTGAACTCTAACTGTGAGATTTCCTGTTTATTTGGTATATTATATACTTTCCAGGAATTTACAATAACACTATCCATCAAATTTATGGAAAGCGGCCACCACCATTTTTTTCCCTTTACATGAATCCTGTAGTTAGAAAATGCCGTTATCGGGGAGATCAACTCCTCCCATGTACTGGTTGTGATCGGTAATGAGTTGGCTGAGGAATCGAAATTTTTTTTTCCTGTCGTATCGTTTTGCAGCTACAAGGGGTTCAATGCTGCAAGTATCACTTGCCATTGTTACAACAGAGTTATCATTCCATCTGACTGGAGGAAAAAATCATAGAAACCCCTGTCTTTCTAAAGTTGTTGGTTTTCGTTAACCAGCTGACGAACGAAAACCCTCAGAAGTCGAAACTTGTGCGAGTAATGCATCAACGAGGCCTTACTTTTTAACGTGCGATTACCCATCACGGGTAATCTTTATGACTTTCACAGTTTCCAGTGAATTATTACATGTCCGATTTTCACGAATTGTTTCGGCTGCATAAAAACCTTTCTCCCTCAATGAACAGAAAAGTTTATATAAAGAGAGAAAGTTGACGAAAAATACACGATGTTCAAATCACTGAGGTACAGCGGAAAAAAGATCCAAGACAACCCTTTCTCCAATGCTGATTTAGCTATTATTGCTGTATGTTTGGAAGATGAAGAGGAGGAAAACCGAAAGGAAAACAAAAACCGCAGGACAATATGGGTGCCGTAATAGCGGGTGGCTTTGGCCCATTTTGAACTAATATTTGCCGGCTTTTAAAAAACCTGAATGTTATGTGATATGCACAAAATTTTGAATCTTGACCTGTTTTTTCAGTATGACTATGCGAAATTATGTCAAAAAAATCATTTTGTAAGAAAATGCAAGAAAATGGTGTGTGCAAAGTCACACGGCGGAAGAGGGTGGCATTGTCCCACAACGTATTCAATACGATTTTGAAGCTATTATTACTGACCGAGTCAAAGCAGCCCATCAGGCGTTTTAAGAAATACACAGTTAACCAAGAAAAAAATTATTTAATTTTTTTTTGTCAGAAAAAACATAAAAATTCAATGAACCAGAAACTCAAATGCGTTTTTTTTCTCAACCATCTGAATAGTTGTTTAAAACTGAATTTTAATTGTATTTTCACAAACATGGGAATGAGAATAAGTTGTCATCAAGTTTGGTTGGCTCTCCAATGGCATCCATATCGGCAATATGATGAGATACTCGGCAACTCACTTCGGGCCATCGCCAAGTATTTCCATCCCCCTTGATCATCATCAACACCCATCGGAAGCGGTTATCATTGGTTAAATATCCACCGAATTGTCTTGGTGACCAATGACTTTCTTCTACAACCATTACATAATCTCCAATAGACAAAAATTCTTCGTTTGATTCAGATTCGTCGATGTAGCAAATACTGGAGTCAGAAGCTGATGTGTCTGAGAAATAATAGTCCTGTTTTTTGTATTTTCCTTGTAACTTGTTAGTGGAATTTTTCTGTAATCCACTGCAACCAGCTGTATTCATACTCTTTATGGTTATAGCGGGTTGATTGGTATTCTGGTTGTGCACATCCTCATTGATTGGTGTACTGCTATCGCAAACCCTTGTTTCAAATCTTTTAATGTGTCAACTATGTTTTCTTGTTTCTATTTCGTCTCTTAAATGTTTGTAGCCTTTTTCATTTCAGTTCCATTTCCGTTAGTAGTTTTACAATCTGCTTTCTTTTTATTTGAATTCTTTGTTTTTTTATCAGGATTGGCAGTTTTTTTAGCTGGCGCTTTCTTTCCCCTGTTGACCTTCGCTTCTTCAATTGCTGCTTGTTGTTGTTCAAGGTCTTGAACATTGACACTTTTTCCTGCAACAACTTGAATTTTCTTTCTGCGCTTAACAGATTGTTCTGCAGGTTGCAGTCCTCTCTTTTCGCCTAAAAAATTCAGTACAGTATCGCTCACTTTTGCAAACACACAAACCTGGCTTGTCTGTGAAGAATTTAAATTTCAATAAAGGCTGATATTTACCAATCTTAGATGTTTTTATTTAATCTGATATCTCGATAAGAACGGCAGAGGAAAATACTTTTATATTTTTTGTATTGATCTCAGAAAATGTTTGGATTCTATGACCTGTAGTTGAAGCGAGTAAACCAATCAACTTATAGGACAGCTGTTGTAAGGTGAGTGATTCTAAGGGATATAAATTTTCCAAGTAGTCAAGAACAGGTTGGGGGGCCCAAGTAGTCTGATATTTGGGGAGACTGGGTCTTTTGTTATAAATGCCTCTCAGAAATCTTTTTATGAATTGTTTATGCTGGTCCCCTATTTCAAGAATGGAATTAAGGGCAGATTTACACGAATTGATCGTATAATAGGACGATCCTTCTTCAAATAAATAATTAAAAAATCGTATAACCCTTTCTAATTCAAATGTGAAAGGATCTCCGTTACCTCAGTACAAAATTTCCACCATCTTCTCCAATACGTGGAGTATTGCTTGCAAGTATTTGAACTTAACGATGAAACAACAGCTCCTAGTCCATTTTCTGGAAATCCTCTCAAACGAAAAGCTTCCCCGATATATTGCCTACTACCAGTTAAAGGTTTTTCCAAAGTGGACGAGCTTCTCTGAAAGGAGAAAAAATCATGTATTGCTGTGGATGAAATATTATAGGGTCTCCATGCACCATTTTCATGAAAAGCGGATACCAAGCTTGTGATTCCCATAAAGGGACTACAAGTATTCCATCCGCTTTGTCGGCAAACATTTTATTTAGTACTTTGAGTATTATGGTAAATGGTGGAAAAGCATAAAAATACTCTCCACTCCAATCAATAGTGGAGGCGTCAATGGCAATGGAATCTGGATCTTTGAGTCATGAAACGTATCTTTCGCATTTTGTATTGAGTTTCGTAGCAAATAGATCAATAGATGGGGTTCCAAATTTCTCGCAAATTTTTTCGAAATGATGCTCTGATAATTCATATTCTGTTTCAATGGCCATCGATCTGGATTCCAAGTCCGCCTCCCTATTACTGTTAGTATTAATATATGATGCAAATATTATGATGTGCCTTTCCTCGCACCACTGCCATATCATTCTAGCAAGCTCATTCAATTTGTGATATTTTGAACCCCCCATTCGATTAATGTATGCTATAGCCGTCGTGTTATCTATTCTCAACAGAATTTTACAGTTTTTTAAAATTTTGCAAAATGACTTCAAACCATAGAATGCAGCTGTTGATTCTAAGACGTGAATATTTGCTCTTTTGTTATGTGGATTCCAAAACCCATGTATTTTCTCTCCGTTGCAAACCCGCCCCCCACCCAGAGAGTGACGCGTCAGATTATATTTCCATTTCGAAATAATTCGGGGAAATATTTCTATGAATCACTTGAATGTTTTTGATCCACCAAGCAAAATCTGACTTCAGTTTATCTGAAATGATGAATTTCCTATTAAAATCCCCTTGGTTCAATCGCAACTCCTTTGTTTTGACCATCTCAAAGCTTTTCGTGTATAACCAGCCATAATTAGTAGCTGGACATGCAGCCACTAATTCTCCAATATACTTTGCAAAGTCACGAATTCGACAAATTTTCCGTTTCGACATATTTACCAATTCTATCTAATACTTTCCCTTTTCTCCATTGGTGAAGATATCGTCATATTAAGAGAATCAAATATAAATCCGAGGTATTTACAGCTTTGTGATGGTGTCAGTTTGCTTTTGTGGTTATCCACTATCAAACCAAGAGCAGAAATTTTATTTACTACGATATTAGTATGGATAAGACGATCGGAATACGTTTTTCCTATTAGGTCATCCAGATATGCAAAAATTGTAATACCCTGCTTCCTGAAAAATTTCAAAAGTGGTCTTGGGACCTTTGTAAAAACAAATGGGGCATTAGCCAATCCAAAAGGTTAAGAATTGAAGCAATATATTTTCTTTTCAAAAAAGAACTTCAAATATTTTCGATCCTGTTAATGTATAGATAACAAATAATATGCATCTTTCAAATCTAATGTTGTGAAAAAACATCCTTCATACATTAAATGCAAAACTGTCTTATAGTTTTCCATTTTGAAATGGGGTGGCTTCAAAAACTTATTGAGTTCCCTCAAATTGAGAATAAATCGGTATGACCCATCCTGTTTTGGAATTAAAAAATAACTTGAATAAAAGTCTCCTTTAGTTTTCCTTGATATAGAAATCACACCCATATTCAACATACTGTTGATAGTACTGCTGAGAATTCGTTTCTCAGATTTTGAGCTGAGTTTGTGCGGTACTTTTTTCCGTTTTGGTTTGTTAAAAAAGTGTATTCTATAACCTACTCCAATCCAACTCAAGAGCTGAGAATTATCAGTGATTTTATTCCACTCATGTGAGTAGAATATTAATCTACCGGAAATATTTCTGGACGGTACCTCTAATACAGTTCTCTCGGTCTGTCTGACCTGTCTCTCTGCCCGCCGGTTGGCTTCCAACGTATCCGTTTCACCTGACGCTGGGAGTTTAAAGACGTGGATGCAGTAGGTACGACTCTTGAGTCGTTCCGTGAGATTATCTCCAAAAAGGTATTCACCAATAACCGATTCATCCAAAAGTTTCTTCAAATTTCTATTTATCTGGGGCTCAATCAAATATAGCCTATGCATTGATTACGAGTGATGCATATCTGTCAGCAGTTTCCCCACATCTATTAGATATGGCAACACCACATTCTCTTTGTCTCCTGATATAACTAGGTTATTCATAGGTGTACCTATAACACTGATACTAGACCCAATGTGATTTTGCAGAATTTGAAGGAATTTGTCCTGTTTGATACATGACTCTGGGAGAGAAGCTTCAATTTCTCCGTTTAACTTCGGAGCATTCAGCAGAATACAATTTTTCACTCAGGGGTACTTCACAAGTAAATCTTTCCCTGTATCCTTGTCGAGACCCTTTTTCAACACCGCCGTCCATCTGTCTACAATTTCATCATGTAACTCGGGCCCTTCCTGTTCTGCATGACTTGGATGTACCCCTAATAACGATTTTATGTCGTCCTGAATCTCAGTTTTTGCAGATCCATGAGAGTACTCCGATGATGTAGACAAAGAAGACTCAGAGCTAGATGAGTCATCGGAGCCTAAAGAAAAATGTTGATATGAACATCTTATTAGAGTCATATTGAACAAACAATTCGTTCACTGTCAACGAATATATATTCGTTGAATATCAATATCGAGCATCGTTATCACGATGAAAAAACAGTACGTCTTGTTCGGGCACAAGTGGGTTTTTTATTCCGAGCTAGCAGTACTTTTTATAGAAACCAATTTATGTGAATGGTATATCAGTCGATCTGATTTTGATGCATGTGCATTGAAATCGTGTGAAGGACCTTAATAAACAGTCATATGCCTGTTGCTAGACTGAATACTATACATGTGTATTGTATTTCGGAAAAACCCCTTTCCATATCATGCTGAAATTCAAAATAACAAGGAAACCAGTCAAAGTACTTACTTGAGCTTTCCTTATGCAGGTGTGATAATCGCTTTTTCAATCGTGCCAATTTGGTTTTGAGTTTTTTCTCTTCTCGCTTTCGTTTGTATCGAGAGATTTTCCTATCCAAATATCCAATTAAACATTGTGGCTCAGACAACCAGGGGGATGGAAACTACATGTGTTAGGAGATAATCATGAGGAGGGGATTGTGAAATATAATTGACTGTTAGTAGGTAAAACTGTTAAACCTATAACTCTGGCTATATCTTTTCAAGCTAGCCTGACACATGTCATGCACGACGTTATGTCGTCATTGCATACGTAAAACTGTTAAACCTATGTCTACGCTGTCGTTCACCATGAATACCTGCAAATTTTTGCAATCAGTGAGACATGCATTCATCACCTCACCAGTTATTTTCATATTTAAGGTGACGTCATGCGGGTGGCTGACCCAGATAATAATGAAGTTGAGGTGGTTGGTGCGGATTCCCCACAGGGCGATGTTTTTCAAACGAGAGCTCAGGTACTGCTTGATGAGCAGAAACACAGGTTAATGCTGACGTGCTTGAACTTTTGGGGGAGGAGCCGACAGGTACTGATTACGTTTTTGGCCCAGACTGGCAGACTGCCCTCGCAGACAGGTGGAATAAATATTTATCATTGGGCGTCGATAAATCTACGAAAGAGCTTTTAGGGAAGAAATATCGCAATATCTTGTTTTTACGAGCTCCTCTTTTGAATCCACAGATTGAGATGTCTCTAGATGAACCACATAAAAAAAAGGATAGATATATTGCTCAAATCCAGCAACAACTTGGCCTTGGTATTGCAGCTATGGGGGACGTTTTAAATAAACTATTACTAGAGAATCAAATACTGGAAGTCAAAGATTTCTTGCCAACATTAATTGATGCGGGAAAACTACTAGCTGATCCGTTTGATATGTTGTCTTCTAATCGAAAATATCATATCGAGTCGCAGTTGAATTCGACTGTGAAGAAAATTGTAAAGGAGAGTCATCCGGATCTTTACTTATGTGGCAAGGATTTCGCAGACAGATTCAGAGACATCAAGAATCACTTGAGAACAGGCAGAAAACTCAAACCAACGGCTCATAAACATCGATCCCCTCTTTTCCCCTCTTCCGGTGCGAATCAGTTAGCAGGAGCCGAGCCAAGTGGAAGTGGCCATTCTTTAAACTACCAAGGCTCATTCCACAGAACAAAATGGAAGAAACCTCAGGGAAAGAAGTATCACACCAGCAG
Source organism: Zygogramma bicolorata (assembly GCA_032362365.1). NCBI lineage: Eukaryota > Metazoa > Arthropoda > Insecta > Coleoptera > Chrysomelidae > Zygogramma > Zygogramma bicolorata. The sequence continues at coordinate 155,279 of JAVJAQ010004106.1, read as the reverse complement.
TCCAAACCGACCAAATATACGAAGCATTACAGAACATAGGTGTAAGTGATGCTATATTTGCTGGTAGAATCAAATATTTTTATAAAAATTGGAAAGTATTCACAACAAATAAAACCCTCCTTTCTTGGGTCGAAGGTTATAAAATTCTTTTTGTTGCACAGCGTCAACAATTTTTCAAGCCAGCTTGCCCATCTTTCTCCTCAGATGAGAAGCAGTTGTATCAGTTAGTTCTCAATGATTTACTCAAGGAAATTGTCAAAACCAGTTTTGAGTTATTTTCGTTCAAAAGGAATATTATGTATTATATATCTCGATGACATTTTAGTTGTAGGTTCTCATGCGACTGAAGTAGAGTCCCAAGTGAATCACATCATTTTTGTATTGAAACAATTAGGTTTCATTCTGAATGTGAAAAAATGTTCTTTAAAACCATCTAGGCATTGTATATATCTTGGATTTATTTATACTACTGTTGATCTAACGTTATCTTTGCCTACTGATAGAAAACAAAATATTTTGAAGATAATTCATAAATTCATGAATGAAGACTATGAAGTTATCAGAGAATTTGCAAAACTTCTAGGGATATTGGTTTCAGCATGCCCAGCGGTGCGTTATGGATGGTTATATATTAAACGTATTGAGAGAGAAAAATGTTTAGCGCTAAGGAAGTATTCTGATAACTACAATGCAAAAATGAAAAACAAACAACTTGTGAAGGATGACTTAACTTGGTGGGTCAGAATATTACCTAATTCTTCTAATTTTTTGAAATTACAAAATTTCACTTGTGAAATATTTAGTGATGCTTCTCTCACAGGGTGGGGAGCATGTTGTAATCCGGTGTCGACTCGCGGGTTCTGGTCTCCGGAGGAATCTGTATATCACATAAATTATTTAGAACTCCTAGCCATCTTCTATGATTTGAAATCTTTCGTAACCAATACAACCAATTCTAATATACTTCTGCGTGTAGATAACAAGACTGCGATAGCATATATAAATAAAGTGGGGGGTGTTCAATTTGAGAATCTCAACAGGCTGAGTACGAATTGAATATTGATGCCTTTTAGACGATTATACGTCATTTTGGTCAGCCTAACATTGACCTTTTTGCAACTCAGATCAACCATAAATGCAAAAATTATATTTCTTGGCGACGAGATCCAGGCGCGTTGATTACAGATGCTTTTACTGTCCAGTGGGATAAATCATGGTATTTTTACGCTTTTCCACCCTTTTGTCTAGTGGCAAGGGTACTCATAAAATTGTTCGTGACAAATCAGAAGGCATCGTGGTAGTGCCACAATGGCCGTCTCAGTCTTGGTATCCCTTGTTTATGAAACTTTGTGTAGAAAAACTATTAATTCTTCAACCTAATAAATATTTATTGCTATCCCCTTTCAGACACCAACATCCCCTATGGAAACATCTTTCCCTGGTGGTGTGCAGATTATCGGGCAATCGTTACTAAGAAGGAATGTCCCAGACAGCGCCGTTCCGGTGATGATCAGTTCGTTAAGTTCATCAACCCTTAAACAATATACTTCAACTTTCAGGCAATGGTGGACTTTCTGTCAGGGTAAAAATCTAAATATGTTTGACGTTAGTGTGACTCATATCATATCATTTCTTCATGAATTGTTCCTAGCAAGTAATTCATATGCTTCTTTAAACGCACACAAATCAGCTCTATCCCTGATCTTGAATATTTCGCTTGATGACGACAAATTAATAAAAAGATTTTTGAAGGGGTTTTCAGATGCAAACCTACTTTTGCTAGGTATAATTCAACTTGGGATCCATCGTCGGTATTGAATCATGTTGAAACGTGGTTTCCTCTCAACGATATTTCATTAGAACAATTAACGAAAAAATTAGTCATATTGTTACTGTTGGCAACAGGGGCAAGAGTACAAACAATATCGGCAATTAAGTTGGATAATATTAAAATTCAGGATGATTTGGCAGTAATTTATATTTCAGATATATTAAAGACCTCCCAGTACACGAGGCCACAACCAGTTTTAAAATTCAATAGATTCACGGATCATCCTGAATTGTATGTGTACATTACTCTAATAAATTATATGAAGGTTACAGAAATCCTGCGAAGTAATGAGGAATATCTTATTTTGACTTATCGAAAACCACACCATAGAGCCTCGACTCAGTCTATGAGTCGGTGAGAGTGGCATAGATATTAAAACATTCAAAAGCCACAGCACACGACATGCCTCTACATCGGCGGCTAATAGACAGGGTCTTAATATCGATCAAATCAAGAACACTGTTGGCTGGTCAAAACGATCGCAGGTTTTTGCAAAATTTTATGATAGACCCCTGCAAGAGGACGTTACTTTTATAGAATTAGCTGTTGGGACTCTACAGTAATTTGGCTGGGAAATTGAATGTTACTTATTAAAAGTATTAATTATCATGGAATTTAATTCCAATCATACTTGCATTATAGAGAATATTGTAATGGGAGTATAATAATTGAAAGCATATGTTGGCCGTGAGTGCGTTTTCAATTTATCCCAATCAAAAATTTGGTTGGAAATAATTTTAACCGTTAGTACAAATGTTTGGCCAACTTTGAACATCTACGTGTGTCAATCTATTCGGGCGAACATCGAAATACAATTTAAAGAACAAACGACTTACCTGTAGAAAGTTCGTTCTGAATTGTATGAGATGTTCGCCCAAATAGATTGACCCCAACCCAAACTGTCATCCCCCCCATGCCAAACATTTTCCTTTCGGACAAATAGTGTAATAAGTAGGCGCCTGAATAACTGCAGTATCTTATCAGAAAAAGGTTTTTGCCTGTAAAAAATGTGCTCGATACAGGGACGATAGTGAAACTACGTGTGTCAATCTATTTGGGCGAACATCTCATACAATTCAGAACGAACTTCCTACAGGTATGTCGTTTGTTCTTTAAATAATACATCATTATTACACAAAACGAACTACATTATGAACTTAACAAAAAATAACATAATTGAAAACTTGGTTTTACCTGAAGAGGTGTATTAGGTGAAAAATGTTCGTAGTAAGAGGATGCGGAGGATAGGGGTGTAGGTACAGATGTTTGCGTACATGAGGAATTTGATTGAGGATGGCTTTGATTTACATGATTACTATTGAAACCTGTTGTAGTAGACAGAATATTTCGAAGAGGAAGAGAACTATTATAGTCCGATGCTGAATGTGTTTCAAAATGATGATGATATTGAGTTGAGGGCGGATTATTAGCACTCGCCGGAAACAAATATTTTCGTTCGATTTCTGATACTACATTAAAAATAGTTTTTACTGTATGGAGATCCGCTGGTGTAAAGGAGCGTACAGTGGCCTCAATACTGTCAAAAAATAAATCTATGGAGTCTTTTCCTTTTGATTCTTCAATACTTTTTTGACTCAATGAATAATTCATGACTGTTGTACTCGCAGATTCTGTGTTTGCAGGATTTTTTCTGGATATTCTTTTTTTTAATGTTTTTTGTGGGCGCTACAGGAACATCATTTGTCTCAGCTCCAGCCTCAGCCTGCTCTTCATCGTTACCGTCAATATTCTCCTCATCTGTTCCATCGTTTATTTGTAGTGACGATACCCGGCCTTATCCATCATGTGCGGCAACAAAAAAGTCATTTCATCCTCGTACCTCCACTTTCTCTTCTTCTTGTCGGCTTAACCAGTCGTAGTTTGATTCGCCTTACATATTTATCCAAATTAAGATCTCAGTGACTCCAATCTTTGCTTGCATTTATCAGCTGCAAGTAATGAAAAAATGATATCTAATAATAAACTTTTATTATTATTATGAGAGGTTAATTTGTCGGAGTAATAAAAGTAAATTTAAATGAATCAAAAATCATTTCACCATTTTCCTTAACAACCAATAAATCAATTATTCTTATTTCGTTTCAGATATTTAGCAACAGGAGACTCACTACGAACTATTGCCTTTAGTTATCGCCTCGGCCATTCCACCGTCCACGAAATTGTAAGGGATGTTTGCAATGCAATAATATCAAATTTACTGCAAGAATGCATACCGACGCCAACCAAAGAGAAATGGAAAGCGATTGCCTATGATTATTGGCACTTGTAGAATTTCCCTAATTGTTTAGGGGTGCTAGACGGTTAATATATCGAAATAGTGGCCCCTCCAAATGGTGGATGGAATTTTTTTAATTACAAGCGCACCTTTTCGGTACTGTTTTTAGCATTAGTTGACGCGCAATACAAATTTATTGCCGTTGCCACAAGATCGTACGGCAAAAATAGCGATGGGGGAATTTTTGCTACTTCCAAGTTAGGAAAAGCCCTAGAAAATGGAACACTAGACATTCCAGAAGACAAGGCGCTTCCTGGAACTGACATTCTGGCACCATATGTAATAATAGGAGATTCGGCATTTTCTTTGAAAAGGAATATTATGAGACCATATCCTGAACCTCAAACTATTGTCAATATGGAAAAACGTGTTTTCAATTACCATCTTTGCCGCGCTCGCCGTATAGTGGAATTTCAGCTCAAAAGTTTCGACTTTATTTTAGAAAATTGCATTCAAATCCAGGAAATGTCGAGAAAATTATTTAAACTACATGTATTTCACATAATTTGTTGCGGGATTGCGCATCATTTGCCTGTGGTTCAGCTGATATGTCAGATGGAAGTAGAGAAGAGCAGTCTCAGTTCTTTCCTTTGCCAAATCAAGGAGGCAATGCTGGCGAAGATGCTTTTCAATGCAGGGAAATATTCAAACAGTTTTTTGGCACGGTAGCTGGAGAAATTTCATGGCAAATAAAAAAAATATAAATTCACTCCAGTCTGAGACGGTAAAAAAAGTGTAAACTGTGTATTTATCCCATACAGCACCGATTCGTATGAAAATTTGGATATAGGTTCTACTTCCCCTCTATTTTAAAATCTACCCTGTGCCTAGGGTTGATTTTTTGGAGGGAGGGGTAAAAACCACCCCTATTCAAAATAAAATATCAAAATTTTAGATTGGAGCATGTAATAAACCGAAATCATATTTATATCAGTTAAATCAATCAATTGATAATTTCTAATATAAATAATGCTTTGATCAGTGTCAGCTCTTAAAACCCCCCTTTATGACAGAATATCATCAGAAAATAATAATCAACATGTTATTTGGCAGTTATTCAACCTATTCAGTATCTATTTGCATTTAATTTGAGATATAGCTTTTATCTACCATCTACTTCAAAGTTGAGGTTGTGCCTGGGGTTGATTTTTATTCATCAGAGGTGAAAAGCTACCCCTATTAAAAAAAAATTACAAGAGTGCAGTCATCTGTAAATACGTTGAATTAACCTTGATAGACAAATTCCGATCTATTGAACAGTTTCGACCCCTAAAAACCACCCTTATGATAGTTTTCATTGAAGAATTATATCGAATATGTTACTGAGTAACCGGAAAACCCAACTGTATGAAAATTCAGATTGAGACTCTACTTTGAAGTTACCTCTGTACTCGGGGTTGCTTTTGATTTTTCAAGGGCGAAAACTACCCCATTAAAAAAGTCTAGATTTGGATGCGTGATCGATTGAAATCATCTTCAAATGTATTGAAATATTTTTCAACAACTTTTATTATCAATAAAAAGTAAATATAAAGATTTGTTTTATTTCAAAAAATAAATGAAATAATAATCAATACTCCTCACTCACGTCTTCTTCTTCGATGCTATTTCTTTCTACATCATCTTCGTCTTCGATCTTGTCTTCCTCCTGGTCCATAATTGGAACCGTGTTGTGACAGTTGTCTCCATTACTCCATTGCATGTTATACGTGCTGAATTGCAGAATAACCCTACCCTCCGGCAACCACACTTTGTACCGCACCCTTCTTTTTTGCAAAAATATTTCTTAGTAACTCTTCAGGTGTAGGTTGATCCGGAGTTTTAACGGGTATCAGTTCTCCCTCTGAATTGAGCCACCCCCAATCAACCGGGTTTATATTTTTATTTCCCAGCCAAAATTGTGTTTTAGATAAACCTTCTTTCTGTTCTCATTTGTTTCATCGAATTTCCTCGGATTTATTTATTATTTATATATATATATATATATATATATATATATATATATATATATATATATATATATATATATATATATATATATATGGCAAATGAGACTTTGCCGAAACGTTGTGAGAATTATCCTTCAGAGGATCAAAACCACAGAACACGGAATGAAACCCGAAAAAACAACGCATCATACTTCGTCCGTGAGAATCTTCATGCTAACATATATATATATATATATATATATATATATATATAAATATATATATATGTGTGAAATTGGTATTCTGGGAGTTTATCCGTTGATTTGTCGGTATTGACTTTCGACGTTTCGCCAACATCTCAGTTGGCATTTTCAAGAATGTTACTGCTCCTAGCCGATATCGGCTACAATTTACGACCGAGAAATCATTTAAAAACTGGCAGAAGTTTTTCAAACAACAGTTGCTAGCACCAAGTAGGAGCAGTAACATTCTTGAAAATGCCAACTGAGATGTTGGCGAAATGCGAAAGTCAATACCGACAAATCAACGGATAAACTCCCAGAATACCAATTTCGCATACTCAAGTATCCGTGAAAACGTTCACTGTAACATATATATATATATATATATATATATATATATATATATATGTATATATATATATATATATATGTATATATATATATATAGCAGATAGCTCCTCTAGGCCTAAAATATAGTTACTATGTGTATTCTTCAATATACATACTCTAATCTACATGAAATGTTTCAGTTTTCCTCCATAACCCGCTTAGTCTTTAAGCAATCAAATCCACCAAAAAAGAATTTTTTTTGTACCGGCATCAACTGCTATGGTTATTCAGCCGGTTGAAAATTGTTTATTCATATCTTTCCGAAAATGTCAATATGCCTGACATACTGTAGAGTAGACTGGATCCGTTTTTTTTTTCATTTTCGAATGGGTTTACATCCTCTAACTTGAGTTGACGTCTGATTTCGGAATATGCATTACATGGGAAAATATGTTGAATAGTGAGTCTATCTTGACAGTTTTGACAGCGGGGTCTGTTGCCTCCTATAAGCAGGTATGAGTGGATAATACGGGTATGACCGATGCGGAGTCGACATAGTAGGACTTGTTCTCTACGAGAGAGATCCTGAGGGTGAGTCCACTTTCCTATAATTGGTTTTGATGATTTCAAATGCCCATTTTGTCTGCCATGCATTGGTGATGATGTCTTGAACTGTTTTCTTGTTGTCTTCCAGTGGAATTGGTAATCCTCCATCCGGTGACTCCAATGCCACAGCCTTAGCGGATTTGTCAGCGAGTTCATTCCTAGGAATTCCTACATGGCCTGGAATCCACATGAAGTGTATACATTTTCCAACAGACAGTAAGTGTGAGTTGAGCTCTATGATTCTTCTGACTTGCATATTAGAGTCAGAACAAACCCCAAACCTCTGACTAGTCGAAATTATGATGTAGAGAAGTGCTTGCCATATTGCGTATAGCTCGGCAGTGAAGAAACTGCCTGTTCCATCAAGTGACCAGAAGTGAGACGAATGCAGGTGTACAAAGGGGCCCCAACACCAGCTACCGTTTTGAACCCATCCGTATGAATCATGTCCCAATTCTCATATAAGGTGAGCTCTTGCAGGAACATTGACCTGTAAGTGGACATTGGTGTATATTCTTTTTTCCAAACGGTCAATTTTTTGTTTATAACAGGTCTCCGTAGTAACCATGGTGGTGTCTTTGGGTTGTTGAAGAATATATTTGCAGGTACTATGGTCGGAATGTAGGTATATGCAGCCTCCTTTGATCGTGATATGGCTGGTTTAGAGGTTGAAAGAAAGAAAGAAAGAAACGCTTTATTGACTACGATATGCACAATGTACATGGGCAGTACGTCAATTTCCAAAAAGTGTTACAACGTGTAAAATTCATGACTTATTCAAACAAACACATACCTGTACGCAAATAGATAAAGACAAACAATAACAAACAAAAATTAAATTGTATATATCCCTTACAGACCCAATTGATGGAAATGAGTACAAAATGAGTTCCCATATCATTTTCTGGCAATGATGGTATCAAAAATTGTGTGAATTTTTTTTCATATTTTTTTTCAAACTTCCAGAAAGTATAGTGATATACTTACAATTGTATGTTTTGGGGCTTGATACTCCTCACAATTGTAAAAGTAAAGAGTATAATTCAAAAAAATTACCAACAGTTGTGATCATTTATGGTGGAACTTAGTGATACATTGTTTTGTTTTGTTCAGGCACAAATAAACATTACATTCATTACAACGAATTCGGGAACGACTATCACACGACTCTAATCTGCAACAAAGTGGATGTTTCAAGTCATCATATACTGGCCAATGATCAATTCCATCATAACGTTTGTCAATACTTGGTAAGTTCACCGGATTTTTTCTTCTTTTCTTCTGTCCTTCATTTTCATTCTGCTCTTGTACTTGTAGCAAATCTTCCTCATATCGTCGTTTTTTCACTCTGCTGCCAAAAACTTACCAATAGACAATCTGAATGCTAAGAAGTCCATGATATCCTTTTTTGCATAGTTATTATTTTGGCAATCTTGGACATATTCCATCCAGCTGTTTACCAAGCTCAAATCTAGGAGGTGAAGGATCACTTTCAGCGTCCACTTACGTGTTTTGAAGAAGTTCTGTACACTTCCATCATTTGATCACAGGTGTCTACTCCACCCATATATCTATTGTATGAATTTACAACCTTAGGACAGGTGATTTCAATGAATTTGTTATCACATTTACTCCATCTAGTGACATAACACTCTGGATTCACACCAAAGGCATTGGACAACATCAAATCACTTTTATTGTCCTTCTATTTGGTGAGGCACATTGTATTATCGCTGCGGACAACTTCTTCACTTTGTCCCCTAGACATGTTATTATCCAGATCAAACTCATGCGTTACCTGGAGTCTGTTTGCCATTACCGTACCCGTTCCGAAGATATTCATTTTGTTCAGTTCTTCCATCAGCCTCACAGAACTGAAATATCTGTCAAAGAAAATATGACTCCTCTCCGAGAGAGTTTTGGCAAAATGCAAAATAACAGAAGGACCAAGACCACACTCTTTTTGGTCAAAAGGTGTGGTATTTCCCTGATAAATTTCAAAGTCGAGGACTGTTCCCGAAGCTGTTGTCAACACAAAGTTTTTCAAGCCTACTGGTCTCGGCTTATTCTTAACATATTGTCTCAAAGAGCATCTTCCCAAGAAAGGAATCATCTGTTCATCGATGGAGTATGATCCTCGTTGTGTTTTTTTTATTTCGTGACATCTCTTTCAAACAAAATCGATCATCGGTTGAATTTTCCATAATTTATTATTTCGTTTTGTTTCATGTCTCAATTCTGTTTTCATCCTCAACATGAAAAATTGTGCGAAGAAAAAAAAGGGATTTCTAGACATCGCGTTAGCTACAAGAGCAAGTCTGAAGTTCTCTTGCCAATACATTCTCAGTCTGGGGTATTTTATGCAACCCATCACAGCATGTATTCCAAAAAATTGTTTGATTTCTTCTGTGGAAACAGGTGGTTTTACTTCTCTTCCATTTTCATTTAGGAAGTATTGAGCGGTTCGTAGTGCACCCAACTCAAAAAATTCTTCAGGTAAATACTTTTCAAAATATTTGTATGGTGATAGCACTTCAGGAGCTTCGAGAGCATTTTATTCAGGTTCACTTCTCGTTGTAAACCGTGCTTTCTCCCACTTCCATATTGGTTTATTGGTGTTTCCTTCAACGAAATTTGAAATACACTTATTTTTATAAAAACTCTGTTAAGACTCAAAGTATTCAATTGTAACGTTTCATAAAAAGTGAAAGATTTGCTAGCATTCATATTTTTTTTCAATTTCTTCTAATTAGCATAAATAATGATATATATTTCTACTGATTAGTCCAAACAAACTATAAAATTTGAATCATATACTGAAAAGAAGTAGTCACTCACGCTTAGAACTCATGGCGCATGAAAACAGCTCACTTGTATGCACTCTCTTCCATGAAACATTTGATACTGAACACTTTTAGGCTATTAGACCATTCAAATAGGATGTGATCAATTGTACTACACGGGACTGAACTGCTTTCTAATAGATTTTGACCCTTATATTGAATCAACGAAGAGAACTCACAATTGTGCGTACAGGGTCTGAAAGGGATAAAAAAAAAGTACCTAAAAGTATATATGGGATGGGGGCATCAGTATTGATTAGATTGAATTGATGTTGCCTCCTGGTATTCACTAATGGAATAGAAACAGTTATCAATGAGCGCTTTTTTAACTGCCTTGAAAGCATACAAACCAAGACATCTTACTTTTGTATCAATTTCATTGTAGAGGTTGATGGATTTGGGTGAAATTCATTCTCAGGGCTCAGGAGAATTTGGTTGGGATGTTGCGGGATTGAAGCAATTTTCAGAAAGTAAACTGTTTTGAATATCCCTACGTAAATTGAGTGGCATTATATGTGTATCTGCATGTAGTGCAAAAAATGAAACACCAAAATTTTTCAGAGAAGGATAATCTTCGATTTTGTACTCCAAAAAATTTTGCATGTGATCAATACTTTTCCAGTCATTTCGAGGAAATGGTGATTTTTCGCTGAACTACGTATATGATTTTATCTCTTCAATCTCAATTTTTTCCAAAACTACGTACTTTCAATTGATGAAAAACTCAGAACTCATTATGAGAACATGAATGAAGTAAATTATGGAGTAACAGAGATTTTTTTCAAAGGGAGAGGGGAGAGAGGATGAGTTATTCACAATTTTTTTCAACGAAAAAATAGGATTCAACATTATTTCCTTCATACCTCGGTCAGTTTTATTTCAAAAAATTGTTACAGAATTTGCTTCTGTAGACTTCATATAAAATTAAAAATTACTGTTGCAAAATGTACAATCAATGATATATAAGGTGGCTGTTTTGCTTACCAATTGTCATACTTGTCTATATGGTTCTCAGACAGCAATGTATTTTGACATCATGCCACCCTCTCTTGAGGAATATTCTGGTGTTTGGAACCAAAATTTGTGAAGTAATTAATTAGAAGTTAGGATTAACAGAAGATATTCGTTTGTTGAGACAGCTTCTAGGGAATTCTAAACTTTCATTGAATGAAAAAGCAAAAAAAATATGTGTAGAAGGGCAATGAATCAATTTGCCCCCATAAGGTACTGCTTTCAGAAGACTGTCCTCTTGAATGAAAGTTATTTAATTTTGTCAATATTGTATTGTATTCTGAAATTTTCCTATCTGAAAAAATAAGTTTAAATCAAATAAAAAATATTTCTTTCTCAATCATCGTTGACGTTTCGGAGACTATATCTGCCTCGTTATCGAAACTCTATCAAACCTATATTTTCACCCAAAGCTAATGAAAAAAGTTTTCAGCTAATTTTGATAACAGAGTCAGATTAAGTATCTGAAACTCAACGATTGAAAAAAGGAAACATTACTTAATTTGAACTTATTTTTTAAGGCAGGCAAATTTCAGAATTCAATACATCATTGACGAAATTAAATAATAGCTTTCAAGTCAACAGTCGCCTAATCACAGTAGCTGCTCTTCTACACTTGTCGTGATTTCCTTCAATTGAAATTGTTTCTTTTTCTATCTGTTAGCGTTGAAATTCCAAGAAAAGCTTGATCAAGAAATTGTGTATTATGTGTATAACTATTTTCGTATCTTGTGTTGAAATATAGCATTTTTTAAAAGTGTTCTATATTATTTATTCAAACACTCCTTCAGTTTTAATCAAAGTCAAAAAGAGAGAAAAATCAACAAAAATCGTATAATCATAGAAAACAAAACAGTGCAGCTTATACAAACTAAAGAAAAAACAAATATTTGAAATAATTCGAAATAAAATATTCAACTACTAACATCACAGAGAAATATTTGCACAGCAACTTATATAAATACTAATCCTAGAATCACAAAAAATACGCCCCATTACTTTTATATTCAAAATATAAAGATAATCCCATCCTGAGATCAAGTCTAGTCACTTATGAGGAAAACACAATAAATGATTGAATCAACAAGTCTTACTAATTTGAATTATCCATTTCTAACATGTTTCATTAATGAGTCAATGAGTTGTTGTTGTGTTCGTAGTAGAAGGTTAGTATTCGTTTCATCTGTTATCATCATTTCCAGTTTTTTTTTTTTCAATTTCCAGTTTCTCCTTCCTTTCAGCAATTTCCCAATCAACCTTTTTTTCTTCCGATAGTAATTTTCTTGCTTCCAACAATAATTATCTGGCCTCCAATTCTATTTCTTCATTCTTGAGTGTATTTTCCCCCTCATTCTTTTTAGACAGATATCTCAGATCATCCTATTTCAAGGTCTTGCTTTTATTATTTCTCTTTCTGATTGGTCCTTCAAGAAATATAGGTATCTGGATATAAATTGTCTGCTGAATGGAAAATAAGAACTTTTTTCAAACAGGTCATGATGAAGAACATACCTCAAAAATAACTGTTTTAAAACTTCTGAAAATGCACATTTTGTGAAGTGATAAACTATATGTGTGAATGTTCGAAATATAATGTGTGCAAAATTATGGAACCATACCAAAAATTGTGAAAATTACGTTAAACATTCTTTTTGTCAGTATCAGAATTTGGTTGTACATTGGCGAGTACTGATAAAGCATCTGGTGTACTTGTTTGGGCACCCAGAACACTGTCATTTAATTCGGCTGGAGAAAAAAGTTACGAATAGCATTACTTATTCACAACTAAATATCTATGAACTCGATAACAGTTGAATTATTTCAATATCCGCCTCCAATAAGAAACCTACCACAGTTTGTGATCTCTGTCAACTCACATACAATATCTGCACTTTCTATAATTTCTGATTGTTCGAATATATAATTTTCATTTATGTTTTCATCATTCTCATTTACGAAGTTCAAAGCAAATGATTCTCTCGCCTGTCGACCCAATTCAGCAATTTGTTTTTCTTTGGATATCGTTTTCTTTTTTTTTTCATAGGTACCCCCACATTTTCTTCATATATGCTGCTAACTTTTTGCAGTAAGTTATCTTTTTCACTATAGGGATCTTCACAGCTAGACCTGAAAAAAAAAATCTTCCTCCATTTGAAATAAAGCTTCTATATTATACTTTTCTCTTACCAAATTTTGGTGATGTTATCCTTTTTAGCCCACAATTCTAATAAAAGTCGTAAATGTTGCTTTAACGTTTTCATTTGAGATTTTTTCCCAAGGGATGTTTCCATATCCCATTGAATTATCTCCCATTTTGCGGGGTTTCTCATTGGGTTGTGGGCAATTGTCTCTATGAGTAAAATGACGTCATCATCATAACTGAATCTCAGTCTCTTCGATTTTTCTCTCTCCATACTTTGGACATGCCAAAAAAATACTTGGAGACTATAACAGAAACAGACCACTTTCAAACTGTTTGCCAACTTGTCATATACACTCGTCTAACGTGAAATCCATCGATCCAACCCGATCTAGTCCGAAATGAAAATAAAGGAACATTAAACTAACTTTATTTTCGCCTTTGAACGTTCACTAATAAAGGCAGGGCCTTAATTCTTGAAAGTGGTGAATATATTCACCAGTAAAAAATGTCACCACTAAATTTTCACCTGCTCCACTCGTTTTGCATTCTTGAGTCGTGGGTGGATTTACTCGAGGTGAAAATGAAATTGTAATCTGGCAACGTCGGAACAGAGCATTATTGATCAAGGTAATCAATCATAGCCCTACTTATTTTTCCGTTTTTCCGTCGATTTTTGGAAAAAAATTCACCGAGTTGAATCCTCATCATTCATTAACAGCCGATTGCACCGACTTTTTGTTATGAGACCAGAGAACTCTTTCAGTTAGGTGAGGGTTAATTAATGAATGTTCAATGGGTAGTTGCACTAATCCATTTATCGGAGGTTTGATGTTCAACTTATTATGGCTTGATGCGACTACCCATAATAATCGCTCAAACTATGGTGTAATCGCTGCAGTGCGTTAACTTACCTTTGCTGGCCCATTAATAACATCACTTAGGGCCGGTTGTTCAATAGGAGTTTAATTCGCTAATTAAGTGAACTGAGTTCAGTATTTAACTAGGGATTAGAGCATCATGCATTTTTCAAAGGAAAATTAATTAAGAATTACCTAACTCATTGTTTTGATATGTTGGTAACCCTTTCACCAGCATTCGGACTCTATTCGGATCCATTCGGACTGTTCCGCGCGGAAGGTTGAGACATAACCTTAACTTTTGATCACTTTAAATTTTAAATTTGAAATATTATACAATAATTCTGAGTCCTGATATTTATCATTAAAAGGAGCTCTCTCTAAAGAGAAAAAGAACGGATAATTTCAACGAAGATGAAGAAAATATTTTAATTTCATTGGTGAAAAAATACCAACACATAGTTGAATCCAAGAAAACTGATGCAGTAACCAATGCAGGAAAATTGAAGACATGGGAGATCATAAGTAACGAATATAATACTATCTGTTCTGGCTTCAAAGCAGCCCAGACTCTGAGAACCAAATTTAACAATTTAAAGAAAAAAACAAAACAAAAATTTGCTACTGAAAAGAGACTCCTTAGTCGCACTGGAGGAGGTCCATCACCACCAGAAATAACGGTGGATAATGTAGAAGTTGAGTTACGAAGTATGATGGGCCATACTTCAACAGGATTCAAATCCAAATTTGGTGGTGATCAAATTGAAATTCCAATAATCGAGGGTGCTGAAAAAGATACATCTTGCGGTGGAGATAGTGAGGAGCACATAGTAATACAATATGTCGATGAGGGTAAGTGAAAAATACAAAGCCATCTTTATATTTCATAAGTAGATTAGTATGCATTATGCATATTTCCATAAACCTATATTTCAATTTTATTTTCAGATTTGCCTTCTGAACATGAAGTGAATTATAGCATCAGAAAGAGTATTCTGAAAATTGTAAGTAGATGTTTTTTTTCTTGATTAGTAGATATTGGTAAAATAAACAAGAGCATTGAGTTTTGTATAAATAAGATGCTGGCATAAATTGTTGATGTTCCAGAAGTCCATTATAATGCTATAAACATTTATTTCTCCATTGTTTCACAGTGATGTATTAAATGCATAACTGTAACCCAGTGAGACAGTTTTCTTGGAGGTCATATTTTAAAATAAATTGAAATCAATACTTTTGGCCTTGTACAGTACTAATATGATTTTTCGATTTCAGTCTTACAGCATTCTTCAAAAAGTGATGCTCGACAAATATCAGCACCTTCTCCAACTCTTCTTCATCGACATGATATTTCAGAAAGCTATGGTTCTAACAAGCAGGCTGCTTTAACATCATTTATTGGT
This sequence comes from Zygogramma bicolorata, assembly GCA_032362365.1. Taxonomy (NCBI): domain Eukaryota; kingdom Metazoa; phylum Arthropoda; class Insecta; order Coleoptera; family Chrysomelidae; genus Zygogramma; species Zygogramma bicolorata. The sequence goes on along the minus strand of JAVJAQ010004106.1, from coordinate 139,789 downwards.
AAGTCTTCTGAATGCATTATTTCAGTTTTCTTTAAATTTGTCAATGAATAACTCATACTCTATCATAAAACACACTTTGTCATACTTGATTTCAGTCCAGTAAATACCTTATTACGGTATTAAGTACCGTAATGAAAAATTTTACCAAACTAGTACTCTAAAATTATTGTACAGTAGCATTTTTGAAAATTTTACCGGAATAGTCTTGTAAAAAAAATACCGGACTAGTCCTGTTGAATTATTTGACATGATCCGAAAGTTTTTTGTAACATAACATCTTCAAAAAGTCAAAATTTAGTTATGAAATAAAATGTTATATGTCATACGTCTGGTAAACTTTCACAGTACTCATTTCGAAATTCTTCGAAACATCTTACTCTTACTGTAAAAATATATCTACCGGACTTATAACAGCCTTTTTGATTCAATTTATTTTTACTTCATTATAAAATATTTTCTAATCATGACATACTTTCCAGAGAAAGAAAATCAGAAACCAATGATCAATGATTGGAGTAGCTATACTCCAGCAAAGCTGAAACAGCAAAAATCATCGGAATTGAAAGTTCCGAAAAGAGAAAGCACATCAACTATCGAAAACAAAATTTCTACTTGGGCTCTTTCCGAAAATGATCTTGTGAAATCACAAAAACAAGCATTTGAAGAGGAACATAAATTGAAACTGCAGCATATGACAGAAAAACATGAACTATTTTTGGAAGTACAGAGGGAAGAGTGGAAACTAAAGAAAACCCACATGATAGAAAAACACAAACAAAAATTAATAAATATGAATCATAACTTGGATGACTTATTATTCATTAAGTTGTATGTGTCATGTTATATTTGCTTATCAGTGATAATCATTTTTTATTATTTATTGTTCCTTGTATGTATGTTCAGTTGATTTTTGGTTGAGAACTATTTATTTTTTGTTTTTGGGAGTTTATTATTTGTTGTGTTAAATCAATATGCATACTTTATGTTTGTACCTACCTGTTTGATAAATTAAATTATTTCTTGAATAATGCAAATTTTGATTTATTATTTAGGACCAGGATAGAGGAATTCAGGGAGTAAAATAATTGATTTTTTTTTCATAATCAGTGATGTATTTGAGAGGTTCTGGATAAGTATAAGTTATATGTATATATACAGTGAGTTTCAAAATGTTTGCACCATATGGAACACTTTTTTATTATCCATTTGTCAGAAAATTTTATCCTTCATAAAAATTGGTGCATGGCGAAAAAATTGTACTTGAGTTAACACAATTCCAAATTTCCAATCAGTGTACAGGGGAGCACAAAAATCAGAATTTTGAGAGTTAACTACCCTTATTTTGGATATTATCAAAAAAGTCTATTGAGAAACGTTCAGAATTGAAAACGATATTCAAATTGGAAATCACAGCCACCTATGGCAACAAAATATTTTTCCCCATTTTTTTCATGGTTATATCCTCATTAAAAGTACTTAATCTCATTATACACCTTAGACGGCTCCCTCACATTCCTATAATCATAAGACAATACGAAATTTGGTCCAATTTATTAATTGTACTGAAATGTCAATGTTTTTTGAAAATGGTTTGAATATAATAACTATCAGTATGATTTTATGGCAGAAAATTATTGAATAAATCAATTAATTAATGCCTAATGATTAAATAATACAAATCTGCATATTTATGACCACTTCAATAATAAAAAAAAATAAAAAAAAATGTGTCTTTAGTCTTGCAAAATGATTTTGAATCAACAATAAACGTGTTGAATTATTAAGGATGTGGTTTGGGCCATCATATGGCAAATGCGCAATGGCATTGTTATTATTGTCCAAGTCAATGGGGCTTCGAGTTCGAATTTGTGCTTCATTAAATGAGTGTTCTGCTATGCCATGGGGTTGTGCCAAAGGAGTTATCAAGTATTTCCTTATAGGGTAACCACTGTCACCAACTAACAAATAATTTTCATGTAGGCCATTATCAAAGCAAATGGATAATTCCGAATGGTTGAAAATCGTGGAATCATGACTAGAACCTGGCCAACGACAAACTACATTTTGTAAATTAAGTGAAGCATCACATACACCTTGAACATTCATAGAGAAATAGCCTTTGCGGTTTCGAAAAATCTCAGCATCATTTCCTCCTGGTGATTGTATTTTTATGTGTGTGCAATCAATGGCACCAATACACTGAGAAAATCTGCTCAATTGATAAAATTCAATAGCCTTCTCTCGTCTCTCTTCTTCATTTTCTGGCATCTTAATATAAATCCTATAGAGCATTGCTAGTGCCTCAGACACTCTGTGGATGATCCTACAAGCTGCAGATCTATCAACACCTATAAAATCCATAAAACCTTCGTCGTCAGTTATGTCTCCCATAATTTAGGTATAGGGAATAAAAAATATAAAAACTTTCTATACAATAACCCAATGATGTTTATCAAACAAAATGTCAGAATTTAGAGGTAAGAATCGGTCGATTATCTCATTTAAACCACCAAATTCCTGAGATTAGCTTGAACCACTATTATATTAGGTTTATTCCATGAACCTTTATTGAAAAACTGAAACAGGATTGTTAAACCTGGTTCAATCGATATCGCTGGATAAAAAAGCTTAGGAAAAAATCGGTGTAATCGGCTGTGAGATGGCCCAGAAATATTGTGAACATGCTGCTACAACAAATAAAAAAGAAAACCTAATTGAAATAATGAATATGAACAATGAGGAATTAGAAAAAGGGAAATGTACCATTTCCTTTTTAAAGGAAAAGACATAAATTTATTTAAAATAGAACAATATGCAGTTTTGACATTCCTGAAAACTGAAAATAAAACGATCAAAAAAGGTGAAGCAATGGACTTATCTTTTACTTCTAGGTAGGTATAAGCCCAATGAACATTTCAGCAAACAATACATACAAATTCTTTCTAAAGCAGTTGAAGAACATGTTTTATATTTTCGTGCAATTAGTATTATTTTTGAAAAACAACAAATAATCACCAAGTATTTCAAAAGGAATGTCTTTTCTATATCTCATTCTATTTTCCTAGTTACCCGCTGCATTGGGTCATATGCATAAAGTTGAGTGGCTACGTTTTACTCACATTTTGAAAGGAGCTACTCTAATTGATATGCATAAAAATGTAGGTATGAGCTCCAAATTGTGAGTGTCTACCCTATCCGTGAGGATCTCCTCGCTCCTTGAGTACCGACTTTAATTTTTATATGCATAAATGCATCACAAAGAGGAGTAGTTACTCAGTACAATACGGAGTCGCTACTTCTGAGAGTCCACTCAACCTTATGCAATTATCTTTCAAGATGTGTTCAACTTCAGTCAAGTTTATCGATAATAGTTCGTTTTCCATCCTCATATAATATTCTCAGAAACTAGAAACAAAATAGTATGAAATTACAAAATACAAAACGAAAACCAAACCTACAGAAAACAGAAATATTAAGGTTAGTTATTCATATTTTCACCATAATCTGTAAATTCACCACCGTTTTCGGTGGTGAATCTATTCACCCAATGTAAGGTGAAAATATTCACTTTTTTTTCAAGAATTGTATTACGCATATTTTCTGTGAAAAAAAAACAATTTCACCGGGTGAATATTTTCACCACTATCAAGAATCAGTGCCCAGGCCGTATTTTGATAAAGTTGTCCTTATTCCAGATTCACACTCCGCCTGCGCACATGTCAAAATAAAGTCGACTTTATTAGTGCCTGCCGTTATTGGGTGCTGCAATATCTCTCCAATCACTCACTGCCATCAATTTATTTTTGACATGAATTCTGTCACCTGCGAATTGGGTCAATTAACTTACCTATACTATTGTCTAGGCCGTGGGTGGTATAAGGCTGAAAACCTCGAGAAAAGACCTGACAATCCTCGAGGTAGAGCTATCCACACCTCGGCGAACAGATACCCCCTACCTATCAACACTGACCGTATCAGTGACAAGGTAGTATGAAACAAATCTGTGTCGGCCACTACAGCCTCGCGCCGCGAACCGAACACGATGAATTTAAGACGGAAATTTTACTATAAGTCCCTAGGAGTGAAAGAACTGACCGAGTACAACCTTTGCAGCCACCACATTGGCCTATTGGCACGGACTGCAAAGTTCCCTACGATCCCTATCTACGAGACACACAAATACGCGGTTCAAATCCCCGACCTACTCGCGAGCCACGCGTCCAGCGCTCCGTTGCTGGAGGTGCGTTTTTAGCCCCAGTTTCCTAGTGCAGTGACTCGTCACGTAGACGAGCCTTCGGAACACTGGTCGGCGTCTCCTGGGCGAGCAACCCTTACGCGTGGTAAGGGTGGAGGGCCCGAGAGCTTCCGGCGTCTCTGTACGGTTCCTACCCAGGCTCAGGCAGGAATGATGTCCGAAAGTCTTGGGAGCCGTACAGAGAAATGGCCTCTTCTTTTTTCTTGAAGTCACAAATGCAGTTAAAAAGGGGGTATGAGGTGGTGCAAGCACTTTATTTGGTATGCCTCTAGGGTGTCGTAGATCTCGTCGGTGGATTTTATTTGGAGAGCAAAAGCTTGCTCTCGATGCTCGGCAGCGCCGACTGGAACTTGACTTCTCTTCTTCGTAGAAGTTCCGATAGGAACTGTTTAAAGTCAGATGTATCGATGCTTTAGCAACTGAACGAATTAATTTCTGAAATAATTGCGCCTTGCAATTATCTCGCTTGAACCCTTATGGATCGTATTTTACGCCGTATTGGATTATTCCTAATATTTTTGTCTCGAAACAACCAACCAAATCACTCTGCGAGCGTCCAAATGCTCTCTTCGTATTTATTTCTTCGCTAGGAAATGCGACTCTCAATTTTCCAGAATACACTTCTGTGCTACTACCTAAAAGTAAAGTTTTACGACGAATAAATCTGAATACTGAATGCTCAACTAGTACGTAAGAGCTCAACTGAATTCGGAATGCTGCTGATTGCGTTCCGACCCGCTATCTTTATATCTTCGCGTCGGCCTCCGTTAGGCCACGCCCCTAACTTACGCGAGCCGTGTCGCGTTGTGATTGGTTCTTCACTCGATCGACTACCGCCACCGAGTTGGCGGGAGTAAGTAACTTTTACTTCATTTTCCATCGAAAATTATCTTTGATTTTTTTCTGAAAATATTTCATCATTCCTAACGTTAGATTTGGCTGTTGTTGACAATACAGGAGCTCCAAGCTCCATTCATTGTTTTTTAATTCATTTCTACACGAAAGTCAACAAAACACAAACAGAAAACAGGTGATTATTGAAAATCTCATGCATAAACAACAGTTGACAGCTGAGTGGAGTCCCAAACCACATGAGCGGACCCACTAGTTGCCACCAAATAGAAATTATTAACCGGTGGTTACCGATAGGTAAAAATCGTCAACTGTTAGATGGCGCTATTAAATCCCAAGATGGCTTCACTTAAAGGTGAACAACAAACTTTCGCCTTTTGATGTAATGGTACCAATAGTTCATGTAATTTATTCTTGAGGACTTGTTGAGTGATAAATACTATTGAAACGTTTTGGGTGGCTTTGTGTGCTCAGGTGGATACATGTTCGGCTATTATTACAGTCTCTTTTTACTCGTTATTGTTACAATAAGTAACTTCTTCACCTACCTACATTCCAGATTGAAATGCCTGTGATAGAATTTGAGCTACCTATTCTGGATGACATGGGAAACAGAACTAGTAGAGAAGTACACCGTAGAAAGAGGGTGAGGCTGTCTTCAGAGCAGGGCATATCTTGTCGAGTGGAACAGAGCAACCACAAGAAAAAATTGGTGAGTTTATGTTTGCAAACATCTGCTTCATTGAAGCATCCACTCGGAGTTAACATATTGCTGACTGATGAGGAATGGAAGTGCCAATGTTCTTGTAAAGCGGTTTATCTGTGCTCTGTATAATAGGTTAAATTATCTTTCTCGGAAGACATGATGCATTTAGTGGAGAATATCAATTCATTAATGTTTTTCATGGGATCTACATATTATTCTATCTACACCTTCAGCAAAATGTTAATAATGATTGGGAAAACAAATCTCCCAAGTTTTTTTTAATGAAGGCTTTGAAAACAAATATATAGAATATGGGCGGAAGCATGAAAAAGAGGCTTAGAAGCGTTCAGCACAGTCCAATTTTGAAGTGCTGACACCTTCTTTGATAGTCTATAATTGTTGTCCTTGGCTTGGCTTTTCAGCAGATGCTTGGTTATTCTTCTTTATAAGCAAGTTCAAAGCATATTATTAGAATTAAAATGCCCTTATATAGGTAGAGTATTGCCAATCCAAAACGTCCAAAGATAGTTAACGATAACTTGTTTTCAGGCAGACCTTGGTCATGATCATGCAAAGTTCATTGTGGCCTGTTATCATTTGGAAACTAATGGCATAACATTGAAGAAGCCACATAGGTAGTATAGGCACATTCAACATATGGGCTCTCCTCAATTCACCAAAAACATTTATACTTCATTCGCGAAATATCAGATAGAAGTAAAAGTTGATTCTGATGAAATGTTTGCATCAGTTTCAATTCAAAATGTTACCGAAGAAGTATTTCCAACTGATGCTTCATTATTAGTGTTCAAATAAATGATGAGAAAAATCTGGTATGATTTTGCTATGAAACCTTTTTCTGTCCTTGTACTGTATATAATTCATGAGATATATCACCAAGAGTATTCTGAAAAATAATTATATTTCAGAGAAAAGCTAAAGAATTATTTGGGTACTTTCCAGGAATCAAACTTGTTTCTTGAACAGTCTAAGCAATGTATGCAAATCCATCAGTCGAATGAATAATTTATTTATAGAGATCAGTTACCATGACTCCGAACTAGTACCACACATGACATGCTATTCGTTAACAAATTTAACAGTCTGGTGTTAGGGTATAATTGATCCCACACCAAAGTTCCAATCTTGAAAATTATGGATGATTCATTCTTCTTAGAATTCGGTAGGGGTTAGCCTGAGACTATCTTCCACCCCTCCTACGAATTCACTTTTTTGATGCAGTTTCGAGTATATTCTTGAACATCTTCAATGAACACTACATTTTATTCGGCCTGAATTTTCCTAAGTATAAAGCTCAAATACACATAAACACACATGCACATACATACACATATATACACCCACCTTCATACATACACACATGCATCCACGCGTATATATATTCATGCATAAACATAGGGAATTCAATTACTTCATAAACAAAATGAAGTTGGTATTTAGTCTGATATACTTGCTAAAAGAATTTTTTTTAGTTGGAGTTTCATTCGAAATATTGATAAATTAGAATATGAAATTAACTTATTCAGATAAGATGGCGCCAAATGAGAAAAGCATCCTTCATACTTGGATGTAACAAGGTGTGGAATACTGAAACTATCAGTTCTTATGTTGACATTATGTATTTCAGAGCGGAGTGATAGAAGATCAAACGAATATTTCAGTGTTTTGGTTTTTAGAATTTTGAATACAAACATTGTTTTCAAGTACTGTACCATACAAGCATTCTAAATGTGTTGAAGTTTCAGTCGGTTATATTGGAGCAGAGAACTGTAGTATACTGTAGCGCAATATTCGATGTGGGGATAAACAAGCGATTTTACTGATCTCAATTTGATTTCTGTTGAAAGTCGATATTTAAATTCAAATAGTGATTTCAATTTGAAAAATGCAACTTTGAAGACGTGTTGTACATGGTTATGAAAGCTCAGATTCTGGCCAATGATAAGAATAAGGTTTTTTGATGAGTCAACCCATCCGATATTGCTGTTGTTCATTTCCATGCTGAATTCTCTCATACGTTCTATCCGCCTTAGAGAACTAATGCAAAATGCTACAGTTTTGTTCGGATTAATGCGTAATTTATGGTTTTCGGAATATGTTGTGGTGTTTTGAGGATCTCTATTGATGTTTTCTACACAGCCTATCAAATCTAACATATCACATGGTGTATACAATTGAAAATCATCTGCATATAGGTGATCTTGACAATAGGTTAGAGCCGATGGAAATTCGTAAATGTATATAGCAAACAACAGAGGTCCCAGAATACTGCCTTGAGGAACTCCAGAAGTAGTCTCCTCAGAACACGATAAATTACTATCCATTGTGACTCTCTGTGACCTTCCTAGAATGTTTCTACTCATTAACCTCAAAGAATAGACTCCATAGACTTTTATTTATTCCCTATTGATGCTCGACGGTGGTAAGTGGTGAATTATGTGAGACCGTGCAGCTTCAATTCCATGTGTTGGAAATTTGGTTGGTGGCTATCGGTGGTCACCAGTGGCTCTGTGGGACTGCCGCCTTATAAACATGAAATTTCCACCATTCAGTGGACAAAATGATGAAGAATAACTTGAAGCAATAAAAAAATGTAGGTGATGTGGGCGTTTTATTGAAAAAATTAACAATCATTGTAAAAATTGATGAAAAACAAACAGATTTTTGCTAAAGAAATATGTTCACTTCCAATAAGGGGTAGTTTTTTCCACACTTTTCATTTTACGAGGTCGCCCAATTACTTTCAATCATTATGGAATTTGTTCCATCGTGATAGGTCAATAAGTTCAAAAGATTTTTGGTATATATTCACTTATATTCAGGTTCAGTGGATGCACAAACTTTTATCAGTTCATCAGGGAACACTTTGTCAAAAAACCTGATGAAATAATGACTTCATTGTGTTGCAGTTGTAGCTGATATTACACAGTAAATCAGGTATCCCATAGAATGTCAAATTTCAAGCAATGAAAACTCTATTCACTGAATTTGAATCTCATTCAATTGTTAAAATTCCGCTATTATCTCTGTTATATAGGTAGAAAATGTATAGTGTATAACTCGCAATGGAACGCTAATTTCATAACCGACCACACCTCGAAATATTGTCAGTAATCACCCGAAGACGATTGCGGATACCAGCAATCGAAACGTCGTGAGTAAACTCAACTTGGAACTTGATTTCAACATTTTTTCAAAATATTCCATTCAATTTCTTCATTTACATTTTTTTTTGACTAGTATTTCATATTCGATACCTCAAATTTCTTATTATTTCATTCATTTCGTTATTTAAATAATTTTTTGACTTATATTTCATATTCTAAATCTCGATTTTTTGTAACAACAGTTTTTTCTTTGATCAATCAATCCCTAATTTCATCATTTACCAAAAATTTGATTTTGATTTTTTCTCACTTGATTTGTATTTTAATCTTTCCGTTCCTAGCAACAGGTTTCAATAGAGTTAAAAAAAATATAGACAATGGAAGTCCGAACCATTACCATTCAGCAAGGAACATTGTTAACCACTTTCAAGCAAAAGCTAATTTCCCACTTGTATGTTTCGTAGTATTTGCCTACGGCTCACGCTGCAACTCGTGAAAGATCACTATCATTCCTTGCTCGTTAAACATACAATACCCTTAGAAGCCTCAGACCAAACCCACAGATTATGCAAAGCATTTTCGATAGATACACCCATATATGGTTTCCAAAATGTCTTAATGAAATTAACATCATTGAATGATGTAATATAACCTCATCAGGAGTTTCTCATATACATTTATAAGGAAATAGCAAAAAAACCTATAGGAAAATCACAATGAGCACCTTTGGGAAAAAACCAGTAGTAATAGAATATATTACATTTATTGGTCCTTCAGATGTACAATGGTGCAGACACAAGATCTGCCTATAAATCCACCAAACATTTGAATATATTATATATGTATGAATATTCATCGGGAATTTCTAGACCCTATTGGAAATTCGGGATGAGTTTCATTTTCAGCAAGGTATCGAATGTGAATTTATTATAGTGTCATCCCCAATATCTGCACTATATTGGGATATTTATTCATTGAGAGTTTAACGATAAATGTTTGCGCGCCCATTCAAACTGAATATACACCAACAAAATATACGAAAACACATAATATATGAGCCTTCAAAAATTTGACATTGAGACAAATACCATCATTTTGTAAAATTTCGGAAAATGTTATTCGTAAAAGTTATTCAGCATTGAAAAATACTTTCTGCGAAAAATAAAAATGTGTATGCATTACCTTTTGCCTCAGCCTGGTCTACCAGTAGCACTTTTTCTGATCGAGTTTCGTTTCTGAAGAATCCCATCATAAATCTACTCCAGTACTCTGATGAATCGGCTATATCTTTTGAGTGCTGCCTGTTTGCAGTACTCGCTAGCTTTATTCAATATCAAACAAGTACATATAGAAAAAAAATTATTTTCAAGATTCCAAGATATGCATCAAAATAAAAACAAGGTTCCATGAAAATATTTTCACCATAAAAACATTTTTGGAAAAACAACTTCCACAATAAGGATAACATTTCAAAAAGAATGAGTCTTGAATATGTTCATGAATAAAAACAGTCTGAGGACAATGTTCTTGAAAAAACTATTAAGCATTGAGGTATGTTGAACATAAAAACACCTAAAAAATAAACTTTGAATACATTCAGTCTTAGACTCCTATACAGGCTGTTATAATTCCACTTCTTTAAGATGGGAGGATCTCAGAAATAATCCCAATTTCTCTCAAGATGGAGTATCACCTGTGTTACTGATATAAACAATACTTTTGTTTTTACTAAAAGTCCCTTCATTCAATATTAAAATTATTTAAATTCAAAAATTGATGAGTATCCTACAATGAAATTTTTGAGTATAAGTTCCAGATACTTCAACATTTTTTATGCTTTATATACTCAAAATCATGTTGCAAGTGACTCCGAAGAATCGAGACGGTTTTTTCCTTGAATTCGGGAATTGTTTCTATAGCTGTCTGGAGCTCTCTTACAGAGGGATATTTATTTTGTCGCTTGTGATCATAATAATCTTTGAAATATTCTCGACACTTGATTCTCTGTGGTGTGGTCCAACTCTTCTTCTGTGATCTTGGCCCTGGGAAGAAGTGAGTAATAATAATTCCAAAGATTAAAATTAGTCACGTATGGGAAAAACAGAAATTTCACATGCATTTTGTTCACCAGATGTCGCTGGTAGTTATTTTAAACAGAAATGTTATTTCTCACTTGCTTTTCGTTCCATATCTTCTCTGACCCAAGTCTGAATTTGAATTGGAGTCCTGTTTTGAAGAATGATGTTATCTGCGACATTCTGACATTCTTCTATTTTTGGAACTTTGTTCTCTTCGTAATTTCGTCTGAAATTATTTCTGATATAGTGACGCTCAGGGGTTTCCCAAGTTTTTCTGGTTTTTCTTCACGTTCGCTGCGGCACCAGATTTATATATCTTGTACCAATCTGCGTTACCAGATATATGAGTCTGGTAGTAGGTGTTTCCATTAAGGCGGTACCAGACACATGTGACTGGTAAGCAAGTTCCTATGAAAATGAATGTAGTTGGCCTATTTTCTTCTTATTTGTTTTGAATTATCAAAAAACCTGTTATGCTAACATCTAATATATACATGTTGTCGTCGCCAATAAATTAGCGGGATAATAAGAAAAATACTGACTGGTAAAAATACTTTATTATTAATCATAGACATACAAGAGTACCTACTTTAATTTTGAATTTTAGACAAACTAGAGTGTTTTTCATTAAAACAAGTAAGGCATATGGCTGGTTTTTTATCACGGTCACCACAAAACGTTGACACTTTGGTTACTTGCTTGTCTGCCTCTCGACTAGTTAGAGTAACCCTGAGTTTTTTATAACATTCAGTACAGTTTCTCCTACGTTTTTTTCCTGGCCCTTGCTCTATTTGAAATGTATGGATCCGTTTCGATGTATTAGTGGTGTTTTGATTAATTTGATCATCGCCGGTAAGCGCAAATGCTAACTTTTCTCTAAACTCGCGCATGGTAAGGTTTCTACTTAATGTATTTATTTCATTGAACACTATATGGGAGTTCACAATCACTGCGCCAAATGAAAGTTCAAATGCGGTTTTGCGTTACCACTTTGAACCTTTTCGCAAAACGGTATAATAGGACGACATTTGATCACTCAAGTCCACCCTTTTTTTGCGTGAATATAGTCAATAATGCACTTTGGCTTCAGTACTGCCTGACTACTCCAATTTTTTTCCCCGTATCGTACATCACAACACCATGCTCCCGTTTATTTGAAATCATAAGTATTGGGCGTTTATCTTGCCATTTTATAATTTTTATTCTACTGCCGTTATGCACCCCCGCAACTTGTTTTTTTTTAATTTTTTTAGTAACAAATACCTTCGGAAGGCCTTTACGATTCTACCGTAAAGTTCCACAATAAAAACTTTTTCTCTGTTGTAATTTGTTTACCAGCGGAATGCTGGAGTGAAAATTATCGGCATATAGGGTGCGCCCACTATCTAGATATCGGTCCATAAGGTTCATTACTATTTTAACACCATGCGAATCATTCGTATTATCATTCGGTGTTGTTTCTTTGCCCCACTAAACTCTAATGTTTATTGTATATCCTTCTAATGTGCAAAGATTGTACAATTCAACACCATATTTATGGCGTTTATTTTTCATGTATTGCCGCATGCCCAATCTTCCCCTCCATTGAATCATGCTCTCGTCAATAACTAAGTTTTTTCTAGGAGTTAAAATGGACTGAAATTTGTCATTGAGGTGATCTTAAATAGGCCTTAGTCGAAATAAACGGTCGTTAGATACATTGAGATATTCATTGTTATTGAAATGAGTATGCTGTAGTAATAATAAAAATCGATCTCTAGTCATTTTAGAACGAATAAACTTGTTGTGGTAAAGATCACTTTTTGACCAATAGAGCACTACCGACGGAATCCTTACAAGCCCCATGCAAATCATAAGGCCAAAAAATTTGTACATTGGTATATGACCAATTTTTTGAACGCGATTTACTTTTCACACCCTCTGCGTTCACTTTTTGCGAAGCATACCTGTTTGTCTCGGTCACTATCAAATCTATAATGTCCTGATCTACAAACAATTTAAATACATCCAGAGGGTCCTACACGTTTCAAAGTTGATGTTGATTTGCTGTGTGGTATTCAATTCTGCAAAACTTGGAACATTTTTATCATCCATTGGAATCCAAACATCGTTTTGCAGTTCCTCTGAATTGAAAAAAAATGTTTTAGAAATGAAGGGAAAAAATATAACTGGTTAAAACTTACCAAAAATTTCGTTTGTCTCCTGCAAATCCTTACCTTCCCCCACCTGGTTTTCTATGTTATCAAATGAATCATCTGAGCCAGCAAATGAACTTGTAGGAGATGGTGACCGACTTGGCTCATATTCCGGATCTGTATCTGAATGATTTCCAGCAAATGGATCCTCTGGCTCACTTTTAATTCCATTGTTGGTTTCGCTATTCACTATTATAACTAAAATCAACTGCCTGGAAAGTCGACGCTTGTAAATTAGCTTGCAAAACTGTCTGGATACATTTTTTAACCTATAAAAAACACCTGTTACCTAAACCAAAATTAAGAAAAAAACTTACCTGATTTTCAATTATAGAACTTAGCTCTTCATCCTCACTAGATTCTATTGTACACTGCATGCGTGCTAATTCACAAATTTTTTTTCCACGAGCCGCCATAAGAAATTAGAAATTACAAATTCACAAATAAACAAGCAATGTTTACTAACGTTTTTACCGAATGAACTGTACAAGTCAAATATGCCTGGTAACGCATAAAATAAGTATTATATATTTTCGGTGCTTTACCTGTCACAAGTGTCTGGTACGTAATATGCATCCTGAAAATATCGGGTGCATCAAAACGATCAAACAGGTACCTTCAACTTTAGAATTCGACTGTTGGTTTTTGGAATATTAGCTTCGCCGCTGGGTGATAGGTGGCACAACTGTGCTCCGCAGCAACGGAATACACGATACCAGGCACATGTGACTGGTAACGCAGTGAACGTGTTTTAACAGTGGCAACCTTCCAAGCGAAGAAGTTGTAGGAGATCTCGAAGGTATTGAAGATAAGGGATTAGTACATCTGGGGTGGTTCTCAGTAAAAGGTTCTTCTCTTAAACACGAAGGTATTGGGAAATCTATGAAATGGAGCATTATATTCCATACCATACCTGCAGACAAATTGGAAATTATGGTGTTCTGTTCAGCAACAGGTGACAAATCATTATTATAATCATTCAGAGGTTCATAAACTTCTGTTTCATTTATATTAGAGAGCCACTGAGCTGTTACCTCATTTGTTATTTCTGAAACTGGTTGGATATAAGTGTTGAAAAGTTCTGGGACAAAACCAGTGGAAGCCATCAAAGCTTCCCCTTTGGTAAGAACATCGTTTTGTATGAATGCCTTCTGATAGCATTTGTTGTGTATTCCTGGTTCATGACTCATGAATTTGCTAATGATTGTTTGTTTGTCCTGTAACCCTTATTTCTATTTTAATCTTCGTGGTTGATGTAAGTAATCAAAAAAAGGGGCATTTAACTTGCAACTCGGTGTATTTTTCGGAGTGGGTTTAAAAATTGAATATTCAGTTTCAGTTGGACTCAATAGATATTATGAAATATGAAGCAATGACTTAAGGTAAGTGTCCCTATTCTCGTCAGCAGAAGCCTTAGGGCTACCCGTTTTTCAATTTCGTTATGGTGTAGAATATTCGTCAATTCATTACAATTTATATATATATTACAATAAATATATTGAAAATACCAGCTATCTCTAATTTCGTCAGTTCCTTACCATATTATCGTCATATATTTGTCCCCATTTTCGTCATATTCCTTAGTTTGGTTAAAATAGTGATATAGACAATAAAACATATGTCTGGTTTTTTATTTTAGATACGATAAACAAAAAATAACAACTCTAAATACTATGAAAAATAAAATATTCCATTATTTAAGTAAATAACTACTATAAACTGGATTCTTTGGGAGAATCTGGTATATCGTAGAGTCCTCTAGGAGTTACCATCTTTGTTTTTTTTTATTGCACATATTAGGTCTTTTTCTGAGTAGGTTAAAACATCCTCCTTCATCGTTCCCGCTTTCGTCATGCATTTTACCGTGAATTATTTCTTCAGGCGATCTACTTCAATCACCATTCCAGGATAAGAAACATTCTCATACTGTACCACAATATAATCGCCCTCACTTAAATTGGAACTCTCAATTATTTGCATCGATCTACTATCGAACACACTATCGTTTTCTTTTCCGGAGTCTTCAGATTCTGAAACATTCTTTTTTTCTCCAACTTTTTTGTTTTCTTTCTTCTTTTTCGCGCAGTTCTCTCAATGTTTTTTCTTCCTTTCTTTGTTGGTAGGTCTCCCAGTCTAGGGAAGAAACAACAGCCGGAATTTTTTCTTCTGTTTTCCGTTTACGTGGATTAGTTTCTGTTTCTTTAGATTCCCAGAATAAATATTTTTTGAAAGGAGTAGCGACAATGGATTGTTTTTTATCCATTGATTTGTCGGTTGTTTCGGATCTTCCGTCGGGTATTGGAATATTTGATCTAGTAGTAGATTCATATGGCACTTCTGGGTCTACATTATTAATATTTTCCGAAACCATTGTGAGTACTGGTATATCCGACATTTCAATTGCATTCATATTTTTCGAAATAGTTTCATTTGTCGACCCTTCAAATTGCTCTGGATTTTCAGTGTTATAGGTGATCGTGCCCGATTCTATATTCTTCTCCAAAGTTCCTGTACAGATCGTGTCTGTTATTTTTACCATGTTGTTGATCTCATCTACATTTGTATGTATAACATTTGAAATTCTGTCTGATTCGTCATCCGTCTCTAAAGTGTTTGCATAAATTGTTTCTGATATTTCTTCTAATTCTATCTATCAATTCGATAAGGGGTTGACGAAATCATGGGTTCTAAATATTATTCAAGACACTTGGCTTCAATGTCGTCAACTGTGACCCAAAAATCGTCACGTTTCTGCCCTGAGTTTCGTCAGAATTATTCAACTGTTTTCAACATTGAGAATAATTCGATAATAATGTAACGAAATTAGGGCGCATGAAAATTTAGTTAATTTATTATTGAAAATTCGATTTTTCACCCTGTGAACGCATCTCGATTTTATTCAAATACCGAATGAAGAGAACATACTCTTGGCCTCAATTTCGTCAGTAATGACGGAAATAAGGACATTCTACATTTTCGTCACCCACAAATTTTTATCAAAATCATACAAATCTCCTTCGTACCCATTAGAAAATAGCTCAAACATATATTTGTATAACCCACACTTGTTTTATTGAACATTGATTCCAAATAATCAGTTATATTCAAGATTTTAGTAGCAACTGTAGTTCACTTACCTCAGTAATTCGAATGCACTTCTTCCGCTACTGTCGACAACCAACTGCTATGATAATAATTTCAAATTCATCAAGTGGTAAGGAGAAAAAACAATCAATCAGCGTTGTTGCCAGATGTATAAGGAATTCTCTGAAGTCGGAAGATTTTAAAATACAGTGCACTCGGCATTTTGTGACATAGGAAACTGCATTTTTTCAGTTTTATAGCTACTCTGTTGTTTCAAAGAGAAATTTTTAACTTTTATCTAAATATGCGTAAGTGCTAGTATGTTCCAATGAAATTTTGCATAAAATAACTTTTAAATATTTTGCAAATATTAATGTATGGCAATTTTTTATTTCATGGGTAGGTGTCACATTTACCCCCTGAAAATTATAATTGTGACACCCATGGCGGGTAATTGTGAATAAGATAGTTTTGGTTGTGTTGATGGTGTATTTTGTCAGTAGGGTTAATGTGATAGTTTCCTGGTGTAAAATGTGACATTTGTGAAATTAATATGTATGAAAGTTGTATGAAATAAAACAATCAAATCAATATTTTCTAAGATATTAGATATACCAATGTAGATAAAAACAAACAAATATAAAACATGGCAAACTCAAACGTCTTATTCAACACTTTTACATACATACCGAACTAAAACAAGATTAGGAATTATTTTAACGATTTACTCATAAAATATTAAAAACTTAAAATATTTTCTTACAAAAAAAAACTTAAAAATCATTTATATTTTTGTGCTCTGTTGGTGTAGCATTTCAGAACACATTCATATTCGTAAAATCTACGTTAAAAGTATAATTCCCTAGTCGTGTAACAGCAGGTTTTGGTAATTTCAAAAATATATTATCAAAAGGAACTATATCGGTGTCATCGTCCATGGGCCATGTGAATTCATCTCTGTATCTCTTGAGGAATTTAATGTGATACTCTTCTCTGTCAATGGCGATTATTTGGCCAATGAATCTTTTGACTGTCTTTTTTGTCGAATATGTAACCAGAACCCAGGTATCAACAAGTAGGTCATCAGAAGTGAACCGTTCAAAAAATTCTTCTGCAGACTGTTCAGAAATATTATCTGAGCTTTCCATATATTTTATTTCATCAGCAGATTCTTCAGCGGATGATGATTTTTTTCTGATTTTCTTTTTTTGAGTTTGCGCGAGTTTCTTCTTGTTTTGTTCTCTCTGTTGAAAATTTTCTTGTAATTTTTCCAAAAAACTCTCTTTAGTTATTATCTCTGCCTGTTTTGTGAACGAGACCCTTGTTTTTTTTGGTTTGTTGGTTTCCCCTCTTTTAACCTTCCTCAGAAGTAACTCTTCAAATGACATAGGCTTTCGAAGTTCTAGTCTGTCAGGTTCTCTTGAAGTTGATGCTTCTGATTCTTCAGGTTCTTCTCTTGAAGTTGATGGAATTTCTATTTCTAGTTGGTTGTCTTTATTTTCGCTTCGAGAAAGTTCCGCAATATTTTCATTTCTGCGAAATATTCCCTCCCTTTCATCTAAAATGACAGATTCTGTAACAATACTTCCATTGGGAGAAGAACGAACAGTTGCTTCAGCGAGCTGTGTTTTTCTTTCTTTGTAGTTTTCCAGATCTTCCGGGTTGAATATCGATTCACTAATAGCGTTTCTATCAGCTGGATATATTCCACTGATTTGGAATCCTTTTTGAAAAGTTACCTCCTTCATATCGCTCCAGACTTTTCCCATCAATACTGATAAGTTTGCCTTTGATAAATTATTACCATAGTTTTCCCTTTGCCATATAGCCAGATACTCTTCCCATATTTTTTTGAAAACATTAAAAACAGAAGTGTCTAACGGCTGCAAAATGTGGGTAGTATGCGGGGGCAGTTTCAATAAAGTTATGTTTTCTGCCATCGCAATTCGTATAATATTAATGGATACGTGTGATCCGTGGCCGTCATATAATACAATTAAAGGTCTCTGCTTAGGACAGTGACGTAAAAAATGGTTTTGAAACCAGTTTGTGAAGGCTTCCTCTGTCATCCACCCATTCGCAGTGGCAGTGTACCCCGTGTTAGGATAGGCTTCATCAGGCATCCATGCATCCCATAAAAATTTGGCCTTATATATAACAAAGGGCGGTAATTTTTTTCCAGAAGCAGAAACACATAATAATATACTAGTATTGGTCCGTCCAGTTCCAGCAGTGTTTCTAAATACTGGCACATTTTTTTCGGCCACAACTTTACTATTTGTCGGATCATGGCATAACGAAGTTTCATCTAGATTTATTATTTGATCAGGTTTATTCCAGAGGTCGAGCTCGGTGAGTTTTTCTTCATACAAATCAAAAAAATGGTATATAATATCCGGTTTTGTTTGTTCGGTTCTTATAACTTGCCGTTTGGTTGGTTTTTTGCAGGAAAAATTAAACCTTTTTGAAAAACCACTAAACCAGTCTTTACCAGAAATGCCATTATGAAACCGAGTTGGAATATTGTTTTCATGAACATACGCTGCAACAAGACCAACAACTTCTTTCCTGCTTAGTCCGAATCCCCACTTGTTCATGGTATGGATACAAGTAGCCAGTTGACTTTCTGCCTCCCTGCCTATTTCTACTGGACGTCCTGGTTGAACATATGTATTTATTTGCTGTCTGCTTTTCCAACCTTTACAATGTAAAATTAATGTAGATCTAGGAATGTTATAGTACTCCGCCGCTTTCTTTTGGCTCATTGTTTTCGACTTTACAGCTTCTACTGCTAGTTTTAATGTGTCCTTACTGTATTTGCGCCTGGCTTTCAGTACAAGATGGGGCATTGTATCCATTTTAATTTTAATGATTTTGATGAAGTCACATTTATCTCTAGACCAAAGTCACAATTACCTCCGTACTCAATTTTTGGAGTTTAATGGTGACACTCGCCCAAAACTTACTTCCTTCGAAGAGTGAGGTTATACAGTTATTGCAATTCACTCATAACTATATCAAAATACAACTGTCCAAATTTTGTACTCTTGAGATTACTACAAGATATTTTATGGAACTTACCAATGATGACCTTCAGATTTAAAAAGAAATGAACACCGTTTTTTCCCACTATCGCTTCCGGCAATATTTGCGTGCACGCGGTTGACTTCTGGTATGTACTATAGAGACGCGGAAAGCAGTTTTGTTGGATTTTACGCAGCAATGGCAGTGCTAGCCAAAATAGTCACATTAACCCGCATGTCACAAAATGCCGAGTGCACTGTAGGTGAAATTGATACTTAATACGACGAAAAATATTTCAGAACTGACGAAATTAGGGTTGCCGACGAAAATAGGGACTTTTACCTTATCACCAAATGGGCGCCAGTCGATAAAAATTAATCGACGAGGAGGGGGTTCAGAACACAGAACTGTTGGAATTCAAAACACTGACATTTCAATGTAAATAATATAATAAATGATAGTGAAATATGTATACATAGAATTTGTTAGTAGATGGGAAAATACGGAAAATATCACACTATGATTACGAATTCTAGGTATATCGAAAAGTAGCAGTAAAAAAATATACAATATCGAAATACGAAGCTTCTAAAAAAAAAACCTCACAATTTGGAAAATAATAGAACTATCTCCAAATAGCTGTTTAAAGTTTATATTAAACTTCCGCTCAGTTCTTTCATTCATCTCAAGAGAAAGGAATACTCAAATAACAAACTGGTTCCTTGTTCGGTTTCTAGATTCAAATCAAAATCGTGCATCTCTTCAAGAGGTCTGAGAAATTCGCCACCGGATGTTAAAAAAGGAATGGTAGTACTCACAGGATCTCTATGCATTCATTTACCAATCTTTGACCTGGAACTCCTGATGGAGTTAGAGGTGCCGCTCCCTCCACAGATAAGCTACAAGGTATGCAGGATGACTTCCAGGCGAACACCCATATCGAACGTATATTGGTGCGGATGCAAAATATTGCAAAACTCATACGACGGAGTGGCCTTTGCAGGAGTTGCAAAAAGACAACTATCGTTGCTACCACTTTCTGAGCTTAAGGTCCAAACCAAAAAGTAACACCTATCGAGATTTATATTTTTAACACACACACAACAAACAAGAAACAAGTTGAATACTAACCTCAGTTGTTCTTAGGTGTTGCCTTTTTTTTACATGAAAAGTTACATTTACGGTCGGAATCGAGTCTACCACTCTTTCGATTCGGTATTGAAATGACTGTCTCCGATAATTGCTGGAAATCTCCAATGTCAACTCATCGCTACCACCCGCGAAATTTTGAATACTCAGTTGACATCAGGTATTTATCGTTTCATCTTCAACAATGATGGAAGAAAAAAGTATTGTTTTCTTTTTATTTACTAACGGCATCAAAATGTAATTTCTTGAAAGAATGCCACATGAATCGACTATTTTTATACTTTATTTCATAAAACTTATCATTGTATCTGATGGGTAGACAACAAGTGAAACACAAGATAGTGGAAATCGAATCAAAATGTACGGGGTGGCGCATGCAAACTGTTACACACCCCTTTTTCGTCAAAAAAAAAATGTTGGGAACATTTTTTTCAAGCGACTACTAACTTGCAGAGCTGAAAGAAAATGTGCCTCATACGTCCTTCATCATTCACTGGCCGCCAAACATTCACCCAAGCATACAATTAGACAAATATCTTCCTTCTCCCTTAATCTCCCTCACTCTCAGATACTCTGTATGGTTTCAGATCTTTGACATGGTATCAACCAATATCCTTCCCAGTGTCATCGATGAGCTGGTAAACCAAAGACGATATCACTTTTTCAACGACACAGAGAATATAAGTTGGTGCTAATTCAGAGGCAAATCCCTCAGCTGCATTACTCAATACGTAATTTTCCTTCTAAACCTTTTCTCCTAACTGATAAGTCTCACTCGGGCGTTTTCTCAGGTTATACTGCTTGGGAGTATTTAGCATAAGCTTCAGACAAATGACGCTTGATCTCTGGATAAAGTTCTGGGAGTTCCAATTTCTTCCGCATGGTTGAAACTCACTTCGCTGTAAGAATTTACTTATTTATAAAAACTTCCATCGGACGGTACATATCGCCCAAAATTAAAAAAACTGGGTGAAAATCCAGTCACCTCATGCACTGCAGTTCTAATAGCGAATGCAATTTCATGTACTCCTCGATCCCAAGATCGATGATCGTTATCCTTCAGATAGGATCTGATAGCTGCCCCGACAACTCGGTTAACACGCTCAACTGCGTTAACCTGCAGATAATATTTACAATTGTGAAGAATGGTAACATCATATCGTTCAGCTAATCGCCTGAATACATTCCTGGTAAATTGGACACCATTATCGCAAGCCAGAATTTGTGGTATTCCGAATACAAGAAAAACTTTGTCTTCTAAAAACTTTTCTATCAAAGGTGCACTAGCCTTTTTCAGAGGGTGTAATGAGCAGAATTTTGTAAAATAATCCGATATCATGAGTAAATGGGTGAACCCGTCTTTTGATCTAGGCAACTGACCTAATATGTCCACAGATACAAACTGCCACGGAAAATGAACTTTTTTGGGTCGTCCCATCAATCCGGGCCGCGCTGTATTCTCGACTTTTTGTGATGAACACATTGTACATCTCCTTACGTAATTTCTTACTTCTTGAAGCATTATCGGAAAGTAATAGAGTTCTCTTAGGCGGTGAAAAGTTTTGAATGTTCTGAGATGTGCTGACTGAGGGTCATCATGACATGTTTTGAAAAACTTCTAAACGTCTGCATTTCGGAACAACAATCTTCCATTCGGGAAAATTAGATCTGAAACCGAATCATCCTAAAGGAGTGTGTTCATAAAGCACACCAACATCACTATTCCAGTCGGGGTATTTAGCTGGCGATTCTTCAATCTTATTCATCATTTTCACGTACCAATTGTCGGACTCCACATCATATCTATTATTCTTTATCACGTTTACTTCTAGAGGTGCTCTCGAAAGTGCATCAGGAACTATACTAAGGGTCTCTTAGTATAGTTCAATGTCCATATCATACTACTGTAGCTTTATTGCCCACCTAGCTAAACGGCCAGAGGGATCCTTAAGGCGATTGAGCCATAATGAACTGTAATGATCCGTTATTACTTCAACTTCGACACCTTCAATGTATGATCTGAACTTTTCGAATCCAAACAAAAACTGCTAAACATTTTTTTTCAGTTACAGTATACTTTTATCCGTAAATGTTAACGTCCTGCTAACATATGCCACTACCGCTTCCTAACCTTCATCATTTTCCTGCGTTAATACTGCGCCTACTCGAACATCTGAAGAATCGCACTGAATATCTCTTTTCAGAGAAATTAGGGGATGCTAGAATTGGAGCTGACACCAATGATTTTTTGAGCTTGTTGAAGGCGATACCAGTCTCTGAGACTTAAGTTTACCTTCGGTCATAGATGTCATAGGGGCTGCCAATGACGAATCTTCTGTACCATCCACATAAACCTAGGAATCTCTTCAGTTTATGTAACCGTATTCGGTCGAGGAGAGCAAAGCATTGCTGAAACTTTTCAGGATCAGTCCTTAAACCTTCTGAATACAGTGAAAATCCAAGGTATCTTAGTGAAGACTCACAGAACTCGCACTTTTCGATATTGATAGTTAGATTGGCTGCTTTGAGGCGATCGTAGACTTGGTTCAAAACCCTAACATGCTCTTGGAATTTTGATGTCGCAATGATTATATCATCAAGATATACAAATACGAACGGTTCAAGGGTGTATCCCAATACTTTCTCCATCAGACGTTGTTGTGTTTGAGCTGCATTACTAAGCTCAAAAGGCATAACTACAAATTCAAATGGACCTCGTGAAGGTACAACGAAAGCCGTTTTTTTCACTAGATTGCTCCTCCAATGGGATCTGCCAAAATGCAGCTTTTAGATCAATACTCGACAGGTATCTTGCTTCATCCTTTTTCGTGAGGGGTATTCAATTTTCTTCCATCAAAGCAAAATCGCGTTCCTCCATCACGTTTTTTTACAAGTAGAACTGGAGAGGACTATGGACTTCTTGATTCACGAACTACTCCAAGCCCTAAAAAGCTGATAGGAGGGTTCTGTTTTCCTAGTATCGATCTTATGTTTGATCATGTTGGTCCTACCTAACTTTGTTTCTGATATCCAAGATAGCTCTTTGAATTTATCAACACCATCCAAACTTTTTTTGTTCCTCGTTCAACTGGGATTTTGATTGGATTACATTAGCTGATTGAAATCCACACACTTCTGATCTATCAAGCACACGTCCTAAACAGACTTCCGAATCATTAACAAAATACTCTTCCTTCGTATAATCGATCACTACACCAAACAATGGGCAAAAATCGCTACAGATATGAAGCAATAGGAAAGCGAAGGTACAATGAAAACACGAAGCATTTGCAGAATTTGTTCTACTTGAATTGCCAAAACAATAAATCCTGATATTCTCTGCGCAGTACCATCAGCCGTACTGATAGTTAACTCATCATAGTCCTGGAGGTAAATACAGACCTTTTGAACCAATTACTGAGTTAATGGCGCCAGTATCGAGCAGAGCATTCACATCGGTACCAAAAGTTGAAACTCTGATATTAGCCTCCATCTTGACCATCAACATATTCGATTGTATGTTTATTCTATTTTCTTTAACCACCTTAATGACGATTTCATTAGAACTGCGCTTTGGAATTTCCGCTTGTTTTTCAGTTCCGACTGAAAGATAAAAATTCCTAACAAAATCTTTCCATGCATACCACTCTTGGCTTCGAAATTTTGAATTTTGTTTTGCTGTAACTGAAACTGCTTGACTTAGGTAGGTTCTTGAAGGACTGGAAGGAAACTGACCTACTTTGGGCTTCCCCTCTTGCGTTTTTTGAACACTCTGGGCAGTTTGGACGAATAACTCCTTGCTTACCACACCCATAACATACTGGTTGCCTTCTCGCATATCTATTTTCAGGACACTCACGTTTCTTATATCCATACATAGCAACGTAATGAAGATACGACACTAATGGCCGTTCCCACCAATTTTTTCAAGGGGTACTTAACGCTAGGTAAAGAATAACTTTCAGTTAGGGTTCGATTTCTTTTCCACCATGCCTATTCCTTTCCCAAACTTCTTTAGGCTCCCCCTAAATTTAACGGGTCCGAAATTGCCCACCTAGAGGCTACTTAGTAAGGAAAAACTCGCTGCGCATGCTTTCTTCTATACTATCAACCTATTTTTGTAAACAGCAGCAGTTGTTGTTTTCATTGTTCATACTTCCTTTTTTATTTATTCATTCAACGTGAAATATTATAACTGAAATGGATATGTTTGATGATGATTCAGATATTTTGGACCTAGTAAATAACGGGTTTCCTAGGCGTATTTACGATGGGGCTGTTTTGATGAAATGGATAATCTAACGTTTTTCAAAAGATTCCGTCTGCGAAAACCTACTGTTTCAAACATCTTAGAGCCTGTAGAATATCCTGACGACAGGTAGGTGTACATTAGTGAGTAACAGTAGATATGTTATTGTTTATGAATAGCAAAAGTTTCACATTTGTTCAACAGTAGTTTTTTGTTTTTCCCCTCAATGAATAACGCCATTTCGCCCATAAACAAATTATTAATTTGCCTAAGACTTTTTCCACTGGAGGACATTTAAGTTCAGTAGCTGATTTTATGGGTATGGCTGTCAGCAGTACTTCTCGTAGTATCCAAAAAGTTTCTGAGGTATTGGCTAACTTGAGACCTCAATATATTAGAATGCCTGAACAAGAAGAAGTCATTACTATTGGCAATAAATATTTTCAAATGGCATCTTGTCCAAGGGTTTTGGGCTGTATTGATGGCACCCATATCCGTATTCAGTCACCAGGTTGATAAATAATTTTTCTATTAACCAGACTTATTGAAAGTGAAAGGAATATGTAATCAATATTTTCATTTGATTATAGGAGATGATGCAGAACTTTTTAGGAACAGAAAGGGATATTTTTCAATCAACACTCAGGTTATTGGATATGCAAATTCGAAAAATAGAGATATTGTAGCTAGGTGGCCAGGGTCAGCACATGATCAAACAATTTTCATCAATAGTAGAATTAGAGCTGAAAACAATGAATTTTCAAATTTATTATTACTTGGTAAGTGAAGAATTATAGTTTTTGACAGCTATCTATGTATAAGCCGATTCATTTTAGGGGACAGTGGTTATGCATTGAAAAATTATGTCTGACACCAATTGGTGAACCCCATAACAGATCCGAGCAGTTATATAATGAGGCTCACAAAAGAACGAGAAATTCTGTAGGAAAGTTATTTGGAGTTTGGAAACGAAGATTTTCCATACTGGCATATGGTTGCAGGTTAAAGTTGCAGACAGTTCTTTCAATAATTACTGCAACTGCAGTTTCACATAATATTGCAGTCACTATGAATGAAGACATACCTTCCTTGGAAGGTAATATGGAAGAAATGGAAAGGTTGAATTATCTTATTGAAATGGGTAATCTTCCTGATAACCCAATTAATGATGGTATTGCTCCAATCGGTCGAAATCAAATTGTTATTTATTTTGGAAATTTAAATCAATAAATGTACACTATAATAAAATATGTAACCCTATATTCTCCCAAACAATTCGGAATTGAAAAATTAACATGAGAAGTCAAAAAAACATTAATTTTTTAAATGTATTGTTAATGTTACAAAATATAAATATTAGAAAAACAACATTCAACAAAAAAATATGAATATAACTGAATAAGAAAATAACACTTTAAATGAATCAATATTCCGAAGTGAAATTAGAAATTAAGTCTTAGTCTTTTACTCAGCCAGTTTTTTTAATTTCAAAAAAGTATTGTTGATTCTCCCAAATGCTCATTGGAGTCTCAATTTGTTGTTATGGAGTCAAGCTGTTTTCTTTTCAATTGAATGTCCAATTGCACAGCTTCCATTCTTAGTTTATGTTCTAGTTTTAGACCTTCAATTAATTCAAGTTTTTTATCCACAAGCATCTCATATTTCTCTCCAAGTCTTGAAGAGGTTAGTGAAAGCACTGTCTTCGGTCTCCTTCGAGAAGGCACTTCACATATTTTCTTGCATTGCACCTGAAAAAAAATCTGTTAGTGACTAATATGAAATGAAAAGAATCGAAAGGGCAGATCTATGCAGGGGGTAATTATCTCTAGGCTGACTGACTGTAACCCACCCAAACAGATGAAAAGCTCAACCGAAAAATGTTTTTTTCCAAAATTTGGATGAATCCATTGGATATCAATGTTTTACCCCCCTCCCAGACTATGATTCACTGTCACAGAAAAGTTGTCCAAATGTGCACTTAATGTTTATTAAGTAATCATAACTGAAATTTTATTAACAAATAGGTACGTGTGATCATTACAATAAATTCTCAAGGATAACGCAAATATGAATTACAAATAGAATTTCACCTTATTGGAGTTTTCCTTTAAAAAACCAATCATGAGTCTTTTTAGACTTTCCCCACTTTACCAATCAGGAGTTGATGTAGTTTCTTCAAAAATAATCTATGTTATCTGTATTTTTTTTCTGGATTATTAGTGAACCCTGGAATAGAACCATTGTTGTATTGGAAATATTCTTCTTGAAACTAAGAACTGTTGTAAAATTTAAATATAGCCCGATATCTAGTCAGAATATTTTAAATTTTGATTGTAAAAGTCAATTCAAAATTTGATGAATCATTATGAAATGAAATCAGTCATAAATGATTTCATTCGATATTCCCTGATGGCACTGATGCACTCATGTACAAATATGAAATAAGAGAAAATTGTTTCACTACCTAGTGTCTCATAACTTAATATTACCTCTACATTGTCATCACAATAACGTAAGGAATTATTATTTCCACATTCAGTATTTGATTGTTCTGGCTCAAGTTCTTGCAGAATCATTGTTGACGAAGAACAATTTAAATCCTAAAAAATAAAAAATTAATTTTTTTCCATGGTAGGTACTTAAAAAAAGAATAGTTCACCTTATTATCTAATTATTTCTGTGTCCCTGTTTTGTATAGTTCCTTTTTTAAATCTGCGTTTTTTTTTCTTAAATCTTCTTTCAGTTTTTCATAAACAATTTTTAGCGACTCTAATGGCCTGTAATGCAGGTTTGGAGATGCGATGGAACTCTTTTTTGATCTCAGGGGCGTCAAAATATTCGCTGCGTGGGTTTAGGCCGGTAAATGAAAAAATGCTGGTACTCGATGCAGTTTTGTTTAATCGTTTTGGCGTTTGCGCTAAAAGGAGGAAGAATACATCAATTTTGTGCGAAATTATCGAAGATAGACTATTATAAGTATGATTTTGTCAAGACAAAAAATACAGAAAAAAATATAACTTGGAGGCTTTATAAATCAATAAAATATATTTGATTATACTAGTCTTACTTACCTAAAAGGAGGAAGACCAATCAATAACTTCAAAACATTAACAATGAATTTACGTTAACAATCTAAGGTTCTACCAAGTTTAGCTAGCCAGAGTTGATTCAAAAAGAGTCAATTTCTTGATAATACGCATTTCGGAAAGAAAAACCATTGGAATGAAAATTTCCACAAAAAACACAGTGTATCTCAAGTTCGAAATTCCCATTTCGGGTAGGTGGCGCCATCTGATAAATAGCGGCTGAGTTACAAGTCCCCAGATGGTAAAACATAAAAAGAAATCTACGATATTTGTTATGAATATACGGTTGCCTAAATATGTTTTGTCATATCTACAACCCCTTTCTTTTTGTGCACGATACATTTATTTTTTGTTGTCAGATGTCAAAAAAAAAGATTTGGAATTTTACCCAATTCTGCAAAGAGAAAAAAAAAATAATAGGCGTATAATATATTATTCACAAAAAAAAAATTATTGGGCACATGATTTATGGTAATATTTTAGATGCGAGGCATGAAATGTACCCCTTTCTTTGGAAGTCTCCAATTCTTCCAAAACGTAAGTATTGTTGCTGACCTTTTTTTTAATTCGATAAGGCCCCTCAAAGAGTAGAAGAAATTTCTTCGTTTCAGCACGAAGACAGGAAGAGCTGTTATTCGCTTTGAGGAGTACCAAATCGCCCACGGTGAAAATTATACCTGGTCTTCCGGAATTGGCTATGGCACGTCGGGCTGCTTTGCCCCGGAGGGATGCTTCAGCTAAAATTAATTTCTCGGAGTGTGTGGGTTCATTGATTTCGCAATCTGGTAAGGAACGAAGGAAGGTATTCGGTAGGAGACGAGATCGCTCACAACCGAACTGCAATTCTTCAGGGGTGAAACCGGTGGATTCATGAACTACTGAATTGAGGAATTTTTGAAAACGTGGCACCTCCCACGCCCATCTAGCATGATTTTCACTGCAAAAACAGCGACAGAGACGCCCCAGTTCCTTCATCACTCGCTCAGAGCTATTGCATTCAGGATGACGTACTGCAGAATAAACCAACTGCACGCCCTGATTTGTGAGAGATTCCTTCCAGAGCCGAGAAGTAAACTGTGACCCATTGTCGTGCAAGAATCGACGGGGGATTCCATGTGCTGGAAAATAGTCCTTTTCGATCCTGTTGAGCATAGCTCTAGCTGTGGTTTTTTTCAATGGGTAAAGTACTACATACTTAGTAAAAAGATTGAGGACAACAAAAATATAAGAAACTCCACCTCTACTGCGCACTAAGGGACCATAGATATCCATCGCAATGATGTCTGACTTGTCTGCAGGAATGATTTGCATTTGTGGAGGTTTTGGCATTACAGAAGACTTGGACTTTTGACAAACTGTGCAAGTAAGTACCCTTTTTTTTATCGTTCGGTGCATATTGTTCCACCAGACTTCATTGCGCAAAGCCACCCACGTTTTGTAAACACCAAAATGTCCTAAAGTGGAGTGAAAAACATCAATAAATTCATTGATTAACATTTTTGGTACACACAGAACTAGGGTGGACTGATCTGAACCTCTCTTGTACAACACTCCTTCTTGCAAAACGAAATTACGATTCAGTTTCTCATTGTTGGCCAGTGAGTTCTTGATATTTGACAATTTTTCGTCCTCATTTTGATAAGCTCTCATATTTTTTAGGATGTTCACAAAACCCTTTGGTAGCTGTAAGGAAAAAGTAGCGATTCGATAATATTTATCAGCTGGAGTGTCGAAACGGATACTGGCATGACGAGACAAAGCATCGGCTATAACATTCTCCTTCCCGGAAATATGCACCACCTGAAAGGAAAATTCCTGAAGAGCCAAAGCCCATGTCGTTATACGAGGGGATAATAAGCGAGCAGTCTGAAGATATAGGATGGCCTTGTTATCAGTGTGGATGGTAACAGCTCTGCCTAACAGATAAGTACGCCATTTCATGAAAGCAAAAACCACTGCAAGCACCTCTTTCTCATTGGTACTATAACGTTTCTCCCTATCCAACAGAAGTCGGCTGGCCCAAGCTACTACCTGACGTTGTCCATGAACAATTTGGAATAGTTGGGCCCCCAGGCCTACGTCACTGGCATCCGTTTGGACATGCCATGGGAGGTCAGGCTGCGGATGAAAAAGTAGAGTTGCCTTCTTGAGTAGCTCTTTAACCTTCTGAAATGCAATTTCTTTTTCATCATCCCACTTCCAAGGAACACCTTTTCGGAGTAGACTAGTGAGGGGCGATGAAATAGTCGAAAAGTTTGGACAAAATTGTCTATCATAGTTGCACAAGCCTATGAACCTCTGTAGCTCCTTGACATTTCGAGGACAGACATAATCTTGAATCGCTTGGACTCTATCATTATCAGGTACAACACCCTCCGAATCAATGATATAACCTAGAAAACTCAACTTCCTGCAAGAAAAAGCGCATTTGCTGAGCTTAACTTTGAATCCAACTTCCTGCAGTTTAGCAAATACCCTTTCTAAATGCACTAGATGTTCTTGGTAATTTTCAGATACAATCAACAAGTCATCAATATACGGGATTAAAAAGTTGAAAGGGGGACCAAATTTAGTGTCAATACACCTGGTAAAAGAGGAGACTGCAGTCTTCAATCCAAACGGGAGAACCCTCCAGCAATAAGTGGTGGTACCCACCATAAAGCCGGTATACTTTTTATCCGACTCCCGTAATGGTATCTGCCAGTAGCTGTTTGATAAATCTAACTTGGAGTATATTTTTTTTCCTGCCATGGATTTAATTATCTCGTCAATTGGACGGGGTAATTCGAAATCTGATTCCATTAATGAATTCAGTCGACGCGCATCCAAGCAAATGCGGACACTTCCGTCGCGTTTAATAGTGGTCATTTAGGTCGATTCTGTTTACACATTGCTATGAACCTTGCCGGATTGGTCATATTGCTTTCTGTCTAAGTTATAACAACATGGCTATGATATTTTGTATTCTGTTCTGACTTTCATAGCAAGAATGGTTAATCAGTTTCATATTTGCAATATTGCTATCGAATACTTCATGAATCAGTGATGTCACAACTGACAACACTGTATTTCTTGACTTTTATGTGAATAAGAAGAAGAATCTAACCTCATGTAAAACAAAAACAATTTTGTGAAGGTGGTAAAAATGTCGCTGAGAAATAAAAAAACAAGCAAATCCCAGATGGAAGTGATGCTAAACTTCTTGGAAAACAATAGAGTTGTAGTAACAGGAAAAACGCATCCGCTGAATCCTGGTGAGTTAGATGCTAAATGGGAAGAACTGACAGAATTGTTGAATAGGATGGAGCATGGTGCCCGAAAAGATAAAAAGCAATGGAAGACCGTAAGTTAACACAATTCAGTGCATTGTGGTGCAGATTGTCCAAATGTTTTTATTCCAGTTCTTGTACGAGTGGAAATCTAAAACCAAAAAAAAAGCTCGCTTGAACTCCATATCAATTATGCAGACAGGTGGTGGCGGGTACATTTGCACAGATCTAACTGATTTGGAAAATAGACTGATGGCCATATTTGGATGGATAAATATTATTGGGTGTCCTGGTGCACCGGCTGAAGTTGACCCAGATGCAGTTATGGAAGAAATAGTTATAGAACTTGAAAATGAAAGCCATGTTCCCAAGGGTCATGATACTGATATTCAGACAGATAGTGAAATTTGTGAATCTGAAGTAATAAATCATCCAAGAGATTTACCTTCCAAGAAACTAGGTATTTTATGATTGTGATTGTTACAGAATGCATAATGGAATGATGATTTATCTATTTGTGTGTGTGTTGTGATAGTTTCATCAAATTGATAGATTATTGTACATAGTTGATTTTAATTTTTATTATAGGTGTTGTTTCAAAAAGCACACAACCAAAGAAAACAAAGACCATCAGATCTTCCACAAAACTAGAAAATTCGGCTATTCTTTACAGCCAAAGCACTGAACAGATGGCTATAGCAGTCAAGGAAATGGCTGCTGCTCTTTCCCAGCTGGCTGCTGCTATTTCAAACATTGCTGTAGCCCTGAATAAAGAAAGACAGTGATTTGAAATGTGATTCCTTATTTATTTTTGTTGTGAGAGTTATTTTTAGTTTTTGTTCATACGTTTAATTCGTTCCTGAAATCAATTGAATTTTCAGAATTCATATGTTATTTTGTGTTTCCATGAATAAATGACAACTATTAGTATATGTTTACATTTCTTGTATGAGGTTCACTACTTGTCTTCTAACATATCTGCCTTCAGTGAGCTCATCAATATCTGAAACAGATAAAGAAAATTAGACATCTATGGGTATTTTAACTTGTTTTAATAAATACGACATGGTTTTGTTGTCACAATACTAATTATTCTCATTTATGTATATGAACTAATTATACCATTATTTATTCTATCCCCATCATTTTGAGGCAGTTTAATGTTATCTTCTCCATCATCTTCATATGCTTCATCTGGTACATTATGAATCCTACAGATGTTGTGTAAAACTACACAAGAACAAATTATTCGAGCTGCAACGTCATGTTTATAATGTAGAACTCTGTCTTTTCGCAGACATCTAAAGCGTGCTTTTAAAACTCCAAAACATCTTTCAACTACGTTTCTTGCTTGGCGATGTAAACGATTGTAATGATCTTCTGGGGAATTTGGTGCTGCATTCAGAATTGGCGTCAACATCCAAGGTTGAATAGGATAGCCACTATCGCCAATAAGGTAGCAATTTCTTCTCCCTTCCACATACTTTCTTCTTAGATGAGCTTGGATTATTGATGTATTCCAAATTGCTGCATCATGAACAGCTCCAGGATACATAGCATTAATATTTGTTATCATCAGCGTTGCATTAACTATCTGAAAAATACATGTACATTTTATCTCCATACGGAAAACTTATCTTTTATTCGACACTTACAGCTTGAACATTAATACTATGATAACCCTTTCTATTGATATAGGCTACAGCAGGATGGATAGGATCATCAATCTTTGGTGGAACAATTGCAATATGTGTGCAATCTATCGCACCGATTGTATCAGGAAAATTTAAATTTCCATTCATGAATCTGAAAATATTTTGATCAGGATGATACTTGGGAAAGCACAGTATAATATTTACCCATCCTTAGCGTCCCTCACTTCCTCTGCACTCGTGGGAAATTTTACATACCGCTGCATCAAATGACTGCAGATGAGGCTAGAAATTTTATTAATTATCCGGCTCACTGCTGGTTGACTCATGCCGAGGTTCAGGTCTTCACCAACGACAGTTCGGTAGCTACCATGAGCAAAGAAATGCAGACTTGCAAAAACCTGAACAAAAGTTGAATTTTATTTTTTTCAGATTATGCCTTCCAATACACACCTGTATGTGAAAAGGGACAGTATCTTTCCTAGTTGGCTCAGCAACAAATTCCTCCAAATGTTCAATTAAATCAAACGCAGCTACTTTATTCAGGCGGAACAGTTTGGAAAACTTTTCTGTTGGCAAATCAAACGGATTGCTGGTGTCCCTAATGTGCCGGTATTGCAGTCTAAGAATTTCCCTTAAATTCAACTATGATGTACCTTTGAATCAATTTTCTAAATCACACGTACCTATTTTCAATATTTTCGAACTCTTGGAAGAAATAATAGTGAAACAAGTGGTTCTCTGCCATATTCCCAATCTTGTCTTGATGCTCAACAAGTACTATTTATGAGGTTGCTGAGATAGCAATGTTGATAGCAAGTCCAAAATGGATCTTGCCGGGATAGCAAGATTAATTACAAGATTTTTCAACACTGACAGATAAACATTGCTGAAATTTATGAACCAGAATAGCACTTTTCGATACCTGGTTATTTACATGGCTATCATAGCAATATCTTCACATAACAATATTGTTATTTACGAACAGAATCGACCCGATTATCGGAGAGATATATTGAGAGGCACACCTTTCAATGACATTCCACTCCAACATTTGTACAATAGCCCTGTTAACCGCCTCAAGTGTGCCAGGGGTATTGGGTAGGGTTTTACAAAGAACGGTTTTTCATCCACCAACTTTATAGTATGCTCATACCCCTCAAACACGACCTGGAACATCTGAGAAGATGTTTTCATATTTTTTAAATAAATCTTTGAATTTATTTTCATACCATTCAGGAGTTAGATCGTTGGGAGGAATGACCTTTTCTAAAGGTAAAAGTCTCTCTTTCCTAACCTCACTTTTTTTTATGACAGCTGAGAGTTTTTCTGAATTTGTGTTGGCGAAAAAATGTTGAAAATGTTTTTCTGGAATAATCTTATTTTGCTCATTCACTTTGCAGACTAAACATTTTTCTTCCAGGTTTATGAGTACCTTATAAAACCTTAAAAAATGAATACCAAGGATAATTGGATATGATAAATCACTAATCATTAAAAATTCATGCGAAAATTTTTCCCCTTCAACAACGAAATTCATTTGTGCCTGTAAGAGGACCCTTCGCATTTTTGTTCTGAAAGCCCCAACGACTTTTATACCAGTTGCTGGAAAATGTGGTATTTCACTATGAAAGTCTGATAGTTGCGTCCAAACTTCAGAAGAAATTGCTGAAATTTGACTGCCACTATCGATGAGTGCTGGGTAAGAAAAACCGTGAATGTTCAATAAAATCATTGGTAAACGATCGTCAGCAAGTGAGTGATCAAAACTACAATCATCTTCATTGAGAAGATCTTCTTGAGGGTTATTTTTTATTATATCATTTTTTATGTTGATGGCTCGACTTATAGTCCTCACACCCTGCGAACCTAATGGAGTGAGGCTTTCTCGTTTTCCAAAAAATCATCTTCATTTTCGAACTCCAGGTGAGAAACTTCTTTTGGTCTTTCCAAACCCTTTTGTTTTGCCCATGGAAAAGAGTGGTTTTTATTTTGAGAATGAGGAACCGGAATTAAAAAAATGTTTCCTTTTTTTTCATTTCTTCTGATAGAGCATGAAAATCTGTTCACAAAAATACCCTTCTGACCTCGATCCTTCCACTATTTTTTTTAAAAACCTCTACTATGTAACGAAAAATATCAAATGATGACGTCAGCATTTACTCATTCATAAATGCTCTCCATCTCCTTCTAGTTACGATAAAATACTACGAAATACTATAAAATATTTAGATTTACTACAGTGAGTTGGCAATACGAGATTAATTTGACAGCAGCTAAATTCACATCATTCAAAGTTACAATGGCGTCTGAGCAGTTTTGCTGTTGACAAAGGCACTCTTTTGGGCCAGTTACGTGGTTAAACGTTGCTGTTCCCGCGATTTAGTGATTTGCATTAGCTAAGTTCGTTAATTCATGGATCGAGTAGAGACTGAGCCAGATCAGCTGATCACTGAGCGCATGGAGCTTAAGAAATAAAAACGAACCGGTTTTGAACTTTTGGAGCGTGTAACATAACTAGACGACGAGGTGGGAACATGGGATTTCCCAGACGTGCCTAGGAGGGCACATTCCTTCCTGTGATAGCAAGAAATCAACTTGATGCTGGGTATATGTCCACGGACGATCTCCACAAATGCAGTAACCAACCATAACCTCATAATAGCAATTTGTGCTTGAACGTTCACGAATTTTCCTTTGATTATCCAAATTCGCCATGCAGATTGTTCATATGAAGATCATGTTGAATGAGAATGTAGGTAGGTAGGTTGAATTTTTATGTTTTCTTCACAATGATGTGTTTATAGGTATAAGATGAAGTTAATTCAAGATACTTATGGGTACTTTCACATTCAGACTTGGCCTGGCATTCTATTCTCCAATGATGAGCATATCAACATTGATACGCTGCATTGTTGCTAGTCCGTTGTACCTACTTGGGCAGATGCTAGAAAAATTGGAATAGTTGCTATTCATGTTATAACCAGTTAGGAAAAATTTCATTTTATATAATGAACATGATTCCAGCGGTATGAGAAGAAAAACTATGGAAGTGTTTGAAAGGAGTCCAAGTTTCCCAATGCTACACAGAAAACATTGAACACGCTCTACATTATATCCTTGGAGTATTCAAAAATGTATTATGAATGCCTGTGGATAAGGTAATACAAGATAATGAGATATGTTGTTTTAATAAGGGATAAAGAACTGAAAATTGTCAACACTAATGTATCACCATTTTAGTGTTTAGAATGGAAGTCAACAGGGATTGCACATATCCTTACTTTAGAACAAGTTTTAAAGGATCTGAAGGCGTTTCGAATGATAAGCAAGTGAGTTTTTTTTAAACGTTATCAGGATGCAATGGTTGCTAGAGTGT
The DNA here is from genome assembly GCA_032362365.1 of Zygogramma bicolorata. Taxonomy (NCBI): domain Eukaryota; kingdom Metazoa; phylum Arthropoda; class Insecta; order Coleoptera; family Chrysomelidae; genus Zygogramma; species Zygogramma bicolorata. Next base: position 103,683 of record JAVJAQ010004106.1, on the reverse strand, counting down.
AACAGCTTGTAAAACGACAGAAAGAAATCTTCACATCAAGATATTATGGACAGAAGATAATAAATTTGCTGAATACTAAATGGAGATGACAATGTGTGTATTCATAACGTGAGGAATGAAGCATATTCAGTTGTAATGGAGTTCAATGAAGAAGAGAACGAGATTAACTTTGTCAAATGTGAAGACTGTGCTGCCCATTCAGGTAAGTTGAAGATAAACTGTGGTATGCAGTATCCTTTGGGCTAGAAATAGAACTTGTATTTTTGATCTGTGTGTGATCAGTTGATGGTGGCACATGGCACACCTGATCTCGTACTAAACACCCTCAGTACTATGTCTTTTCAAAGAATCTGCCTTCAGGAAATTCTTATCAGTTTGAGTTATCTGCTTTTCAGCTACATGTTCTGTTGGTCATTTTTGTTGATGAAGTGTGAATAAGGTAATATTTCGAAATACTATATTTGATGAATATTCTCTTAACTGGATTTGTTCCAGTCATTTATAATTTATATGGATCGAATACATATCAGAGAAGTAAACAATACTTCTCAATAGGTTTTATATTAATAAAGATAAGTGAGATCTTTCACTCTTATTCGAACCACCAACAGAATAAAACTGTTTGAAGAATGTGAAAGCAAAAACATTTGTTCCTGTATTAATAATATTACTATTAATTCAAATTGGCCAGTGTGTTATTAGTAAGGAAATATTAATTTTCGAAAACAAAACTAAAAAAATAGTTTCGTTTTTAATACGGTCAATAACTATTTCAAAACAATATTGAAATTGTTAATTTTTCATCACTATACAGTTCAAAAATAAAAAGTGAGATCCTGGGCTAAACAAAATCAACTATAGCTTATCCAATCCATCTTGGCACAAACTCGGTTACGTTTCCAGTTGCACACTGGTAGTTTAGACCGTGACGAAAGAAAAGACACCGTATAGGAATAAATTTCCACTCAGTGAACACATATAATAGGTGTTTTTTTCCCTAGTATATTTCACAGTGAATACTGGGCATATACTTTATCAGTTCTGTGCCAAAATGGATTGGATAAGCTGTAAATATTTATGTATCCATTATTTCTCTTAGTTGGTTATACCATAACTGTTTCAATAGATATTACTATCTTTTCTTTGTCATTTATTGTGGTATTATGATCTGATGACATTATTTTAAATATTTAATTTTTTTTTGTATTTACATCGCTATATAAGAATTCATTTCTTAGGATCAGCAACTCAATGAACTTTGAAATAAAAAGATGTCTAATAAGTCAAACTTTTATCTTTCCAATGCTGGATTTTTTAACTCAACTAAACTAACATCAATCAACTACTAATAACTAAGAAAGATAAATGAATACAGGAAAACCCCATTGGGGGTTTATAAACTTTCGTCTGTCAATAAAATTAACAACTAAGAAGATGGCCATCTTTTCAACTAAGAATTAATAACTATGAACTTAACGTATGTGCCTAAAACACAATATTTTCTGACATTACCAGTAATTCAACAAATTAAAGATTGCGAAGAGAGGAAGTTTGTGTCATACAAATCAATTGGTGTAACCAAGACAGTATTATCTACTTGAAATTAGTCGGAATCAATATGGATCGTGAAGAAGTTATTGAAATGATTAGTATTATACTTTTAAAAGTCACAACTTTTGTTGCCACTGGAGTGATCAAGAAACAAAAAAGACGGAATGATTGATGATGGCACATGGCACACCTGATCTCGTACTAAACACCCTCAGTACTATGTCTTTTCAAAGAATCTGCCTTCAGGAAATTCTTATCAGTTTGAGTTATCTGCTTTTCAGCTACATGTTCTGTTGGTCATTTTTGTTGATGAAGTGTGAATAAGGTAATATTTCGAAATACTATATTTGATGGATATTCTCTTAACTGGATTTGTTCCAGTCATTTATAATTTATATGGATCGAATACATAATAGAGAAGTAAACAATACTTCTCAATAGGTTTTATATTAATAAAGATAAGTGAGATCTTTCACTCTTATTCGAACCACCAACAGAATAAAACTGTTTGAAGAATGTGAAAGCAAAAACATTTGTTCCTGTATTAATAATATTACTATTAATTCAAATTGGCCAGTGTGTTATTAGTAAGGAAATATTAATTTTCGAAAACAAAACTAAAAAAATAGTTTCGTTTTTAATACGGTCAATAACTATTTCAAAACAATATTGAAATTGTTAATTTTTCATCACTATACAGTTCAAAAATAAAAAGTGAGATCCTGGGCTAAACAAAATCAACTATAGCTTATCCAATCCATCTTGGCACAAACTCGGTTACGTTTCCAGTTGCACACTGGTAGTTTAGACCGTGACGAAAGAAAAGACACCGTATAGGAATAAATTTCCACTCAGTGAACACATATAATAGGTGTTTTTTTCCCTAGTATATTTCACAGTGAATACTGGGCATATACTTTATCAGTTCTGTGCCAAAATGGATTGGATAAGCTGTAAATATTTATGTATCCATTATTTCTCTTAGTTGGTTATACCATAACTGTTTCAATAGATATTACTATCTTTTCTTTGTCATTTATTGTGGTATTATGATCTGATGACATTATTTTAAATATTTAATTTTTTTTTGTATTTACATCGCTATATAAGAATTCATTTCTTAGGATCAGCAACTCAATGAACTTTGAAATAAAAAGATGTCTAATAAGTCAAACTTTTATCTTTCCAATGCTGGATTTTTTAACTCAACTAAACTAACATCAATCAACTACTAATAACTAAGAAAGATAAATGAATACAGGAAAACCCCATTGGGGGTTTATAAACTTTCGTCTGTCAATAAAATTAACAACTAAGAAGATGGCCATCTTTTCAACTAAGAATTAATAACTATGAACTTAACGTATGTGCCTAAAACACAATATTTTCTGACATTACCAGTAATTCAACAAATTAAAGATTGCGAAGAGAGGAAGTTTGTGTCATACAAATCAATTGGTGTAACCAAGACAGTATTATCTACTTGAAATTAGTCGGAATCAATATGGATCGTGAAGAAGTTATTGAAATGATTAGTATTATACTTTTAAAAGTCACAACTTTTGTTGCCACTGGAGTGATCAAGAAACAAAAAAGACGGAATGATGATATCTATACATAGTGAGAAACATATTTACAAGTGGGGTATTATTCAAGGCGTTTCATGGTGGTATCCGTTAAAATACCTTTAGAGTTCTGAAAACGACTCCTGGTAGATGTGGAATCTGGAATAACCATATCTCTTTTTATTGTATTTATTTTCAATATGAGACATTTCACCTACAAACACATCTGTTTTAATATCATCAGAGCTTTCCCAGTATGAAACCAAAAGTAGTTGGGAGGATTAAACCAATCCTTCCCATTATTTGACATGCATGTTTTGGTTACATTTTACTGACAGCCAGTGGGATTCACAGGTGGCTGTTGTGTGAGAATAACATTCCTCATAATAATTTGTTTATACAACACATAATCCACTTTGACTATTTTTCAGGGAGATGCAAACATGCTATTGCATTCTTAACTGGGATTCATCGACATAGTGAAGAACCTTCTCCTACTGCAGTCACTTGCTACTGGAAGAAGTCTGAGTTGGCGTCAATAGCTTCGTCAAAGAAATTCATTCTTGCCAAAGAAATAGGAACTTTAGATTTGGAGCCTATGGTAGCTGGAGACAGAACTTTCTCGAAAAATGTTGTTGACAATAGTATATCTAGTGAAAGAATGAATACCCAACTCACTAAATACTATAGGGAATTTGATGATACTGAGCACCTCTCTTTCCACTATCTACTTAATGCATACTTTGATGAAGTTATAATGAACATTGAAATGTTTATACAATTTGTGAATAATTTTTTCTCCTACTCTGATTTTTTAGTTCAACCAGTCCATATCATTTCTGAATTGATTTTTTGTGAAATAAAGCATAATACTGAATGTTTTTTTTTGATACTTTCCAAAAAGTATACTGAATGAAAAAAAAAACTGTTTTGGATTTCATAATTTATTGAAATAATAATGAAAATTAATTTTGTACCAAAAATTATCAGTGGGAAAATAAGAGGTGATGCATTTGCTGTATTTTGAGAAGTTGAAAATTTGCCTACATTTGAAGCAAAACAATTATTTCTAGGAAAGACATCAAAGTGAATGCTTTTAATTTCTCAAAATACCACCATGAGAAAAACCCACCAAAAACTCATGATATCACCTACAAAGCAATGATTACAATTTTGTCCTATATGCATAATCTAAAAACACATTGTTTTGTTTTACTGGGTTCGTTAACCGTGGCCTGCAACTTTTAGTGCATTTGAGGGTGATAAGGTAAAGGACGCAGTACCAACTTGTCAAGCGCTATAACAGTAACCAGATCACTACGTCATTACCTTACCTCCTTTGAAGGTGTTCAAGGCAGTTGTAGATAAAACGTCAGTTATTCTAACTTGAAGGCCACGGCCAACAAACCATTATGGCTTTATATTTTTATTCAAATTTATGAATTGATATCACTTACGAGGTAAATTTTCAAACATTCACTTAAAAAATATGTTAGTGATGAGATCGAGGATTTTACTGAAAATTCAAAAAATCATTTTGTCATACATAAAAATCTGAAAGAAATTGTGACGTTCTAGCTGAAAAAAACTTTAATCTTGAAAAAACAAAATGTTCAGGTGGTGACGTGAGACACTAATGATAAATAGGATTCCTTCAGAAAAAAAGGACCAAGTAATAAAATAATAACTTTTCAGGATTCAATGGCAAGATTTAGGAATAAGAATCTAGAATTGTAGTTATTTTATTATATGTTTGTATTCGTGAAATGTTTTACTGTCTCATTCAATTTACATTGTGGACAGAATAAAAAAAACAAAGATATTATTTGATACTCGATTCAAAGTCCAAATTTTAAAAAAGATCTTTTGAGCAGAAATTCAACATTTTGATTTTTCAACACTTCACAATGGAAATTAATCTTCATAGAGTAAGTAAGTGAACATTTCACTCAATAATCCTAAACAATTCCAAAAATTTATACAACATATTTTAGTGATGTGTCCATGAATATTTGAGAGGCTGATTTTCATTTCATATTATGATTTATACTTTTATTACATTTCGAGAAAAGGAAAAGATGTGTGATGCATTTTTCAGTGAAATCAATTTGCCAAAAATTCTGTTTGGAATAATTCTATTATATTGTTGATTTCAGTTAAGGGTATAAATCAGTCATTAAAACTAAGTACATTACCAGTAAAAGCCTATCTCCTATTTTATTACAAGATTGATAATTTCAGAAAAGTATACACACCACAGTGAGCAGCAAAACTGAACGAATTATATATATACATATAAAATTTTGGTATTCTTGAATCATGGATGTTTTTTTCATTGTGGGTTCTTGGATTTCGGATTTTATTGAGAAAACGACTTCATCTCTGGCCATGAAGACCATCAGTTTATTGTTGAAGTATCATTCTATGATGTCATGAAGTTATTATTACTTGAATCGCGTTCAGATATTATTTGTGGTAACATTTTATATTATACTCAAATCAGTGCCACAAATATTTGAACGTCATTCAAATAATAATAACTTAGTGACACCATAAATCATCTTACTTGAACAACTAATAAAGAGAAAATGATTTGTAACTTAATGCCGGGGTCCCCATCTCTCTCCTTATGATATATATATATATAAACATAAATATTAGAGTGAACTCGTGACGATACCTGGGGAGTAGGTAGATTGAGGCCCTGGCATTATATATATATATATATATATATATATATATATATATATATATATATATTAATAATTGAATTAGTTTCTATAAATATTAATACAGTATTTTAACTGTTTATATTGAAAGCAAATTTTTTTTCAAAAGGATAGTTCATTTAGAGCATAAAAAATAATTACTAATAAAATGAAATACATGAGTGAATAAGTAGTGAAAAAATATACCAAAAGTAATGATGCAAAATTATCAAAAGATATACAAATAAGCAATCAAAAAATTTTACTAAACAATCAATCAATTTTCAAATCATCACGCTATAAGGTAGACACGATTAAATTTCCACAAAACTATGGATTTCCATCAAGTAAAGGCCACCTCAATCCAAAATTTTCAAATCAGTTTTATACTTCAGTTTACCATGAGATGATATTTCAAATGATTGAAAATGAATAGAATTTTATGTGGGCATGTTATATAAATTGGGGTTTGAGAAAAAATATGAATATAAAATCTATTTATTTGTACACAGTTTTCAAATTTCAAAATAGGTGATAATATTTCTGATACATGGTACCCTGAGCATTTCATGAACATAGTTTTGGATTACATTTGTGTATTAAACTAGTATAATAATACAAATTTTTTATATATAAGGTAAGTGGTTAGCAGAACGTATGACTAATGAACAATTCGACAGTGAATAAATTAAATTGGACAGTTAAAATACAATCACTATAAAATTATTTCATAAGAGATAAAACGTTTTCCATGCTATAGCAATATTTCCCACAAATTGTCCTGTTTAGAGATATAAACATTGAAATGCCAAAAAAAAGACCTTTGAATTATTCAAAAACTCAATCACAATACATACAACTCATCAAAGTATTCAAGATGAGGTTTTTTTTTCAATTTTCGAGGAAAAACAATTTTGAAATAAATCGGTTTACAAGCCATAGTGCTAAACAACTGACATTCCCAAAAAAAAACACACCTTTCACACAAATAACTGCTTTGAAAATTACATCTAAAAGTGTGTAATCAATTTCTGAACAAAGGGTCCTGAAAATTAATAATTCCACAAGCAATGACAACAATATAATCCAATAACTGTATGTGATTATGATCTATGCAAGAATGGGGTTCTAACATTTTAAAATTCCTCAGCCTCCCGATAACTCTTTCGACATGTATTCTCAAAGCAGCTATTCTCTTGGATTCCCTCACTTCTGCAGGTGAGCTTGGAGTTGAACTTGAAACTGAAGGAGGTCTTATCAAAGCACATCTCCTTTCTGTCAGCAGAGATGACAAGTTCTTGAACCCTCTGTCTGCCATAATTTCCATACCAGGTGTTAATTTTTCCAGATATCCACAATTTTCAACAATATCAACATCGGTTGCTCTCCCACCAAATCCATTTGAAATGAAACTGACCAATCCATCAGGAGTACATGAAATAAGATATTTGATTGTATTGCAATGCTTATATTGGGACCAGGTAAGTGCCTGATGGACTGGATTAGAAGGCTTCTCAATTTCGATTTCTAAACAATCAATAATTGAAACAACTTTTCCATATCTAGCTCTGAAAGAAATTGGTAAATGAAGTTTAATTTTTTTGGAATCTGGCCAAACAATTAGTTCCTGAAGTACTTGAGCTAGTTCAATTACTGTCTTCCTAAATATTTTCCCAACATTACTATCTGTCATCCCAAAATGTATACCTAATAATTTGAATGCATAATCAAGTCTAATCTTTTTCAAAGTTATTAAAATATTGACGGTACTCGTAGATACTGAATTGGAGAGCATTTTTATCAGAAAGTAACTTTCCAAAGGCAAACCTGAAAATATTTTGGGATTTGTTTCTATCATTATTAGAGTATGTTGTAGAAAATTGTGGATATCACCACAAGCAGAATCGGAAGAATCAGGGTCATAGTCAGAATCTTTATATGTTGCTGATCTTGTATCAATACTGCTTGCAGAGTAGGTGGAACTGGATAGTTTTTGACTATGCACATCATTGCTCTTTGGACCTCTTTCACATTTAGCTGGCACAGGTTGCTCAAGATGGTCCTTGTTCACCTGAAATGTTTGTTGATCTTAATTGAGTGTTCTCCAATAATGTACTGATATAAAAACTCCGGCGAGTCATGAGTATATTGTCAGAGAAGAGAAAATGAGTCAGCCACCCTTGCTTTGAGAGAAAGAAACAACATTAAATGCAATTAATCTGAATGGTATGCAACAACGAATAAACGGTAACACATACACCTCCAATAACCACAAGCTGGTGGTAATCTTTTGTCTGTATTTATTCTACTCTTACAATATATGTTTTTATTTGTAGTTATTCCAATGGCTCTGTTAGATTACATCCAAATGATGATACATTTCATCGATAAAAACTCCATTGAGTCATGAGTATGTGAAATTAAACTTGAATTTCATTAGAAAAGGAATAAACGAGCCACTATAATGAATATAATACATAAAAATACTTCTAAACAGAAAAACTATGAAATAGCATAAGCAGCACTATTATTGGAATTTGTTGGGTACTTACAAATACATATTACTCGGTCATTGTTTTTTTCGTAACAGATCAATGGGCCAGAATATGAATTCAAGCTGAATTTTTTCACTCACCTCAGCTGGTTGTTTTCGTTTCATTTCAACTCCATTCTCACCCGGACCAGACACAGATATACTTGGCACAACATCCTTCTTCAATCTAGGTGTATCATTCATCAATTTCACTTTCAAAAAATTCTCTGCATCTTCTTCCAACTAAAAAAAGGTATGTGATTTCGAGTGTGATCTTGCTACAATACCTCAAAGCCAAGCCTAGCCAAATTCTATAATAAATATCAATTCAATGAACACTTTCTTGGAGTCATATTCATTATTATTTCTTATAGTAGTAGTTACAACTACACGAAAGTGTTTGTGGATGGCTAGTTTTGAACTCTAGTTATAATTTGGATTAATTTTTAGGTATTGTTACAGAAACAAGCAATCATTTTAAGAGTATTTTATACGATCAATTCCTAAACCGAATCACAATTTTCAGTTACTTACGTTGAAATGATCCTCGCAAACGTAGGCCCTAACTTTTTTAGAAACCCTATCACACCCATTCAAAGCAGTTAACCAGGCATTCCTCCTCGATGAATCGAACGGCAACAGAAAAAAGTACTTATTTGCGGAAACTTTAGAGTTGTTCTTGCACTCAGTTACCAAACAAAACTTCACAAAATCACTCTTCGATGCCATAATTTCGGGAAATTTTCCGTTGAAGCGCGAAATAACATGAAAAGTTGCGAAAGAATGTCAACACTGTCAAGTCAACAGTAATAAGTTCCTGCAACTTGTAAAAATGAAATTCCTCTAAGATATTCATTCATTAAATAGGAGGGGTGTGGCTTACCAAAACCCAACTTCATATGGTTGTATTTATGAATGAAAGTGTTGACGTCAGCATTTGATATTTTTCGTTACATAGTAGAGGTTTAAAAAAAAAATAGTGGAAGGATCGAGGTCAGAAGGGCATTTTTGTGAACAGATTTTCATGCTCTATCAGATAAAATAAAAAAAAGGGAACATTTTTTTAATTCCGGTTCCTCATTATAATTTGTTTTCTTTTGATCTGAAATATTTCTTTTTGTATTTTCTCTCCTGTAGTTCGAATTAAAAAAATAGTCAGCCTCTCTCAATCGTTCAAGTGCTAACTCTAAGTCATCAACACCTATCAAAACAGCAGAAACTCTTGGCGGAAAATGCCGTCCAATTTTTGAAATTAATTTTTTAGCTGAATATGGGGGTTCTAGATATTTTGACAACGAAACACAATATGTGAAATGGTCGGTATAAGTTTCACCATCTTTGCACGTGTCACTTTCAATTTTTGTTCTGTAATCGTCTTGGGTTTGTTCATTCCAAAAGTATCTTACAAAAGCATTTTTAAATGAGGAATAATTTTGATGCTTTTCAGAAAATGCATCGAACCATACCTTGGCTGTATCTTTGAGGCAATTATTCAAAATGAGTTTTACTTTATGAAAAGGATAATTATATACATCAGAAGTATTTTCTAGTATTTTCAGGAAATCTAAGGGTTGCAATGAACCATGATTATCAAAGTTAGGAAGAATTTTTATTATTTTACTCGTCTCATCTAATGAAAAACTGTTTGATGTATGAAATGGAAACTGGTTTGAATTTGTCATGAGGCCAAAATTATTGCTATGAGTTGCCATAGGGGCACTAGCAGTCGGTAAATTTGCATCTAAAGCGTCCAAGTTGAACATATTCGGATTTCTAATTTGCCTAAAATTTATATTATTATCAGGATTTCGAATTTCATCATGGTTTATATTTTTTATCACTTGAGAAACTATGTTTGCGATATCTTCAGGTGTAACTGATGGATGCATTGTTGGCTTTTGGATTCTTATTGGAGTGGGTGCTCGGGGGGGCGGTGGTACCGAAAACCTTTTTGGGATGGCCCCCAAATTACGAGCCTGGCCTGGTGCACTCTGCCATGGAAGATGGCCAAATTGATGAACTTGGTTAACTTGGGGTGGACCTCCCTGAACACCTGGTACAGACATCCCTCCGCGAGCAGCACTTTGTAAATTAACTGTGTTACCTTGTGTTTCCAGGTTCTGGTGCTGTGGTGTGCCTGGCTGTTCTGGCTGTTGCTGGTGGTTATTATTCATCATACCTTCAAACACATCCTCCAGATTCCTCCTGGATCTCAAATTATATTGTAAGGATGGGGTGTTTTCAACTACCATGTTGAAAAAAAAACAGGAAACCGGCCCACGTTGGTCGACAGATGCGATGGAACTCTTTTTTGATCTCAGGGGCGTCAAAATATTCGCTGCGTGGGTTTAGGCCGGTAAATGAAAAAATGCTGGTACTCGATGCAGTTTTGTTTAATCGTTTTGGCGTTTGCGCTAAAAGGAGGAAGAATACATCAATTTTGTGCGAAATTATCGAAGATAGACTATTATAAGTATGATTTTGTCAAGACAAAAAATAAAGAAAAAAATATAACTTGGAGGCTTTAGAAATCAATAAAATATATTTGATTATACTAGTCTTACTTACCTAAAAGGAGGAAGACCAATCAATAACTTCAAAACATTAACAATGAATTTACGTTAACAATCTAAGGTTCTACCAAGTTTAGCTAGCCAGAGTTGATTCAAAAAGAGTCAATTTCTTGATAATACGCATCTCGGAAAAAAAAACCATTGGAATAAAAATTTCCACAAAAAACACAGTGTATCTCAAGTTCGAAATTCCCATTTCGGGTAGGTGGCGCCATCTGATAAATAGCGGCTGAGTTACAAGTCCCCAGATGGTAAAACATAAAAAGAAATCTACGATATTTGTTATGAATATACGGTTGCCTAAATATGTTTTGTCATAGAGATGAAAAATTAAATTATTTCGGTATTTTTTTCCAAGCTTCCTTTTTTTTGCCTACTGATACTCCATCAGTCTTTTTATTTTCTATAATGGTGCTAAATTTCTCGATAATGTTAAGCAAATGCTCTTTCTCCACGTTTGTGTAATTCGGGGCTTTTTTTTTGTATGTCTCCTTGCACATATTTTGATCCATTGTTAAACAACTCTAACCGAGTATTTATGATGAAACCCTTAACAGATAAGTAAAACCTTTTTATAATATTTCGATCCGATTTAGTGGTTAACTGCAGTCGAACTGTCACTTTTTCGATGGACCAGGGAAAAATGCGCAACCGTAGACCATAGACAACATATTTAAAAAAAAGTCCCTGAAGTTCAGCAACGTTGCCGACTCCTTTAATCACCTGCCAAGGTATTCTATAATATTGACTGGTGGAAACGAAGTCTCGAATTTAGGAGATTCCTAAGTTAAGGAAACCTTACCTATTCTTTCCCTACCTAGAAGTTTGTGGAAACGGGCATAAAACATCTTCGACTCCGATCCTCAATTTCACGTGATGGGCCAGGCTGGTATTGCAGATGAGGCTCCATAGCAGCAACGTTTCTTCCCGTTGAACTATTATTATTCCTTTTTTTCATGAGGTTGGCATTTTCTAGATTTCTGCATGTATCACTAAGCTGTTCAACTGATGTAATGGTTTGTAAGGCCAAGTGCGAATGGTTTTCCGGCAGAATATTTTCTTTAATTATTTCCAACGTCTCTTCTTCTGAAACATTTATTATAAGTCGGGCAAATAAGTTCTCCATTGCGGCAATATAAATAATAACTGGCTCTTCTCTTCCTTGTTTGCGACTTTCAATTCGTTGTTTTGATTCTTTGTCATGTCTAGGAGATAAAATATCTTTCTTAATAAACAAACTAATTCATTCCAGGAATTAACTTCTTCTATTGCGTGCCTATACCACATCAGTGCTTGACCGCTGAAAAGTTCAACTGAGGAACGAAATAATCCTCCCTCTGGAATATTACGAGCTTGGCTGAGTTCATTAACCTGCTCCGAAATTGAGCTAACCGATACCTGGGTAGTCAAATCAAATCAAATTTTGAAGTCCATTTATGCAAAGGTTATGACTTCACTACATTATTGCTGGCTGTAGACGAAGTATTCACTGGTGAATGTTCTTTCGATACCTTCTCGAATATATCTTCGACTTCTTCATCGAGATTCGCTATTGAAATCAGAATACTACCACGATAATCATTTTGTTCGCTACTTCCTTCTGGTACACGTAGGGCTCTACCGGTAATATGTGCTATTCTGTTTTTGATCCTTTTGTAGACTTCATTGTTCAGGCCATCAAATCTATCGACTAATTCAATTACTGACTTCATGCTACCATCGATCTCTGTTTGTTCAGTTTCGAAAGGAAAATTTTGTACTTTGTACTCCACGTCAGGTCTAGAAGCATCCTCTCGGAATTTTCTGATGATCACTGTCACTCCTCGTTCACTGGATGCACTGGTTACTCTGAGACGAACTGGCTTGACTGTGCCGCGTACTCGGGTATATCATCGGTATCCCTTCCATGCTCTTTCCACTCGTCGTATCTCTCGGAGCTTGACATCGCCGGTTCGCTGAGCGGCTATGGCTAGCATGTGGGATAGACCAGGATATATCCTGAGGATTCGGAACGGAAGTAGTGAGCGGATTCACATTGCGTTGTCCTACTCAGTATTTTCCAGCAAAAACGTCATTTTCAGGACAATAAATAACCGAAATATGATCATAGAGGGAATTGTGATACTTAGCATTCAAACGTAAAATAGTAACTTCGTTACACACCCTTCCTACTTCGGGGTAAAAATTACTTACTTTTTTTCCAAAGATCTTAACTAAAATATGTAGTGAACGGCAAAAAAAATTTTGATTAGTCTCTACTAATCAACCATTCTTGAAGTACCCTACCAACAGGCAGGCGGCCTTCCTGACCCATAATCACATTTCACATTTTAGAGTGTTGCTGTTTGCGTGTAAGAGAAACAAAGCATCCATAGACTTTTCGGTGGTATTGTCAGAACGTTTTTCCCTGGATTTGATATTTCGCTGTATACCTCAATTGATTTCATCTATTTCATATGCACCAGGAGGAATTTCTATAACTATGGGTGGAGAATTCATTCTCTTCGAGTAGCTGATCTTATTGTTCTTCACAGTAACGTTAAATATTGAATTGTGTGAATAGTAGTGGTGGGTAAATGTTACCGCGCAACTCGCTTGAGTCTTCTGACAGCGAGAACGTTCGTGACATGACTGTTAACTTGCACATATTCCGAAAATTTTGTATTTTCATTTTCATGACAGAATATTTGAGATCGGTGTAAGAAAGGACTCTTTGGGGTGGCATATCTATTAGTTTTTTGAATTCTGGGGCTTCAGAAACAATCCTTAACCTTTGCGATATGGTTTCAAAGACATTCCTTTACCATTTTCACCTAAGGCAATTGCCTCCATGAACCTATTGTGTCGGTTTGACTCCTTCAACTGATCTGCACTAGCTCTCGCTGTTTGAACTGCCTTAGTGATGCCAGCAGCTGCCCCGGTCAGAGTGCCAAGTGCTGATGAACCAGCAAAGATAGATATGAGAGGCAAAATTACAATGATTTTGGGAATTGCTATTACTCAAGGTGTGCGTATTTTATTTCTACTACCCGCCCCTTTTGTTTATTTACGGGCGGCTTTCAATACAATTTGAGCGGCTTTTTCCAAATTATCTGTAGCATTTTAACCTCTTCCTGCTTTACGTAAAACATCTCGAACCTTTCTCACTACGCCTGAATCGAAAGCTACTATCTTTTCATTATTCTGTGCTTTTTTTCCTGGATTCTCTTAATAACTCGTTTCTTCACCTGTTTACATGCTTGAGACGATTCGCACCCGATACCAAATCGGCGCTTCCCCTTCATAATATTCGTAACCAACCAGGCAGAGAAGCTCTCTCACCAACAGTAGAGTTTTTATCTGTATATGTACCCCAAGCAGCGTCTTCGAGCTTTTTGTCTGCTTGTGTCTACTTTCAAGGTTGTCCAAATTTAGTGAGTTAGCATGTGTAATCTTGTTCCGGGACCGCAATACTGATATCCACCAGGCAGATGTAACTCAAAGGGTAATTTATTGATTACATAATTGACCAATCCTTTGCCAGTATTTTTGACTCGTTTGATTTCAGATCCGCACCGATTTATTTTCGTTATTCAAATAAAAAATACATTTCAACAATTTCAGAACAACAATTTATTCCAAATCTCTGTATCAACCCAAATATGATTATTTACGTGAAGTGTTGATACCTATCGGAGGTTGGGATTTTATACTTTTGGAAATGACCCGTCTGCAATAGTGGAACCGTCTGATGCCAAACCTGATTCCGTATTCATATTCGATGATGTTATGTGTTTAAAGCAAGATTTCATCACATCATATTTCAGTATGGGTCGGCATAAAAATGTTGACTGTTTCTATCTGGCTCAAACTTATTCTCGAGTCCCGAAGCAATTAGTCAGAGATAATTCAAGTTTCATTGTGATGTTCAGACAGGATGATATGAATATCAACCACATTTTCTCTGATCATGTATCACCAGACATGACATTCAAGCAAATTCGAGATATGTGTGCGAAACTACAAGTAGGTCGCTATCGAAAGGGATTTGACAATTTCATATATCCCTAATGTTCATCAAGTATTTGGCTCAATCAGAAGTTGAACATTATCAAAGACACGTCAAAGCACTAACGCCATGTCTCTGAAAAGCAATGATGATATTGATCTGAAGAGGAGGTTGATTGAGACAACGGATTTGGTTCGAAAAAAATTCAATTACATCAAGAGCAGCCGCATTGGCAATCAAGCGGTACTGACAAGAATATATGAACCAATCATGGAGCCGTTGGAAAAAAATATCTAAAAATACATCTAAATTGAGTCCTTCAACAATACTGAGCCATCCAAAGGAGACCAAACTTATGAAGAGTATCACCCCACTACCAAATTTGAATTTCGCAGACCTCGATGATGGAGCTGTTCAATTTGGGGCTGAGAAAACAACCATAATGGATACACCGTCATCTTCAATGGAAAATTCGGATTTAGATAAGATAGCAGTTGTCGGCGCTGAAGTAAACAATAACATTGAAATTCTGCATATGATACGACATATGGTGTTTGTTCAGATCCTTCTACGAATAAACTAAAGATGGGAGAAACCATTGTCGAGTTTATTGGAGAGAAAAATGTGTTCAAAGAGCGTGGTAAAACTGTTGGCACATACCAGGGCACGTCTAAACTATATAAATTAATATTCATGAAAGAACCTCCTGGAAATATTTCTGCAACTGAACTGAATTCATATGGTGATATACTCAGAATTACAAAAGCAGCGTACAGAAATTATGATGAAGAACAAGGTTTGGTGTATAATGAATGGGAGGAATATCGCGAGATAATCAAACCACTGTTAGCAAGTGGGAGTGCATTGGAAAGTTCCGTCAGAGAAGGCGACGGGCTAATGAAAATTCCTTCCCAAAAGGTATATGAGGGAAATAAGCCTTAGAGTTATATCTACTGGAATAGATTAGAAGAATTAATCGATCGACTTCGACTTCTCTGGAGTTCAAAAATGGTTGGTCATCCAGGACATGATAAGGGAATAATAGCCATTATAGAGGGATTGCGCGAAGAGGGTATCATCTACTAACCACGTGGATATATTTCTATTGAACTTGTGGAATTCAATCATTCATCCATTGATATTCTAACAATTCGTAGCTCGTAGGAGCGGTAGTGTGGAAGCGGTCATTGGAAAACCAGAGGTTGGATTGGTACTTAGACCAGAAGGGGATTAAAATATTCAGAACAGACGCCTGCGGAATGTTGGTGAACCTTCCGACATCGAAGATTGTGTCACTAAGGGCTACATGTCCGTGATGCATGGGCATATCACGATTCCATAATATCAGAGCTCAGATTCGTTATTGGCAAGAAGTCTGATTCTCAAACTGAACGAATTTCCAAATTGAAACAGTCAATTAGTACTTGAGAAGGGCAGATTACTTGAGTGGGGCATTCTACAGCTAAACCACCACCTAAACACTGGAGAACTGGACAGCTTGCTCTACCACCTGCATGGAAACCTACTCGTGTTATGGAAAGTTGAAATGAGTGCAGCTAAAAGGCAAGTTGTTGAAGAGTTACAGGGACCTGCTCGACGTAATTTTTCCCGGAGGAAGACAATAATAAAAGTATTTTCGGATTTGTGGCAAATAGATCTAATGGAAATGCAACCATACGCTAAAAAAATAGTGGTTATTGGTATGTCCTTGTTGTAATAAACTGTTATTTAAAATTTGTATGGACTAGACCACTGATAAGTAAAACTGGAAAAACCGTCACTGCGGCTATGGAGAGTGTTTTGGAGGAGGCAAAACACATGTCAAAAAATGTGCAATCCGATCAAGGCACTGAATTCTTCAATACGCAGTTTTCATCGTTGATGAAGAAATATAATATCAATCATTATTCAACTTTCGACACTAAAAAGCTGCAATTGTGGAGCGAGTTATAAGAATTTTATGGGTATGGTTACATAAATAGTTTTCAGTCCAAGGACATTATAAATGTCTGAAAATCATCTCAGATTCATTCTATCCAATTTGTGCCACACTCCTTTTTGATTTCCTTGAGCACTTTCGGAGGATTCATCTCTCTACATTCCACACACAATCCAGTACATGTGTTGATTAAATCGGGCGACCATGCAACCTCACAATTATGGCAGGTCGAACACTTGTGAATCACTAAGGAATAAACTGTGATTTTCGGTTTGGAATCCCACTCTTTCGGCACTGACATATTGAAGAGCCGTCACGTCTGCTTTCAACTGATATTAAAGACTGACATGTTTGCCATTTCTCCTCAAAATGTAACCAATTCCCCTCCACACTAATGTTTCTTGATGGCCTTGTAGTGCAGTTATCTTCACCACCATTGACCTTCAGATATATTGTGACCTTGGAAACTAAAATGGTCTTCATACCCCACGAAAATAGGTGGTTATCCCCACCACGAGTGACCTTCAGATTCAGATTGTCCTTGAAATTGGAATGGCCTTGCAGTTAGAATGACCTCCATCCCCCACTCGAATGAGCGTTCTGAATGGATTTATAAAAAGAGGAGGAAATACGCCTCTGCATCAGTTTTCTCGACATATCACTACATCGTCAACTACAAGATTTGTTAGGATATATAGTATATAGTAGATATTGACATAAATGAAGGTGTTCCCGAGGGTGACGAACCAAATGATGTGGGAGGAGATAACATGACAGGGAAAGGTGTTGCAGAAGCAGGCGCTGAGGGTGTATCAGCAGCACATGCACTTGAAGCCGGTGGCGGTGATAGTGAAAGTGGTGATGAAGGGGTTGCCATTGATGGTCCTGCTGATCGCAGCGATTTTGGATACAGGTGTGTTGCGAAAGATATAAACAGAATAATAGACAGAAGTAGGAATATATATTGTTCAACAATGTCGTTTGGTATAGAGGAAACCATTGAAGGCGGCAAGGTCCTGTGCCACCAGTGTCTAATTGCATATGGCATGTTGGCCCCCGGTGGGCTCTACAACAATGTCGATTTTCACAAAACATCGGAATACCACAATATACCGCACCAGCTTTGTACGGCATGTAAATTGGATATTTGTCAAGTGCGGCTTTTTGATTCTTGCATGATCTGCAACACATTTAAACGATTGAACTGATGTGCGCGTTTCTACAGAGGAGCTGTAGAATATAGTCTCGCGGACAGAACCAGTGGCACGAACCAGCGGCCGCATATCTCTGTCGAGGACAATTGGGATCGTTCAACAATTGAACTGGACGATTACGGTGATGATTTACCTGACCAAAGCTGTTGGTGGGGTCAAAACCATTTTTCTGAGGACAACAACGGGGAACATCGCGAAGTTTTGCCTGATCAGAGCCATTGGTGGTATTCCAACCTATATTCCGAAAACCATAGTGAGGGGTGTGATGTTCAAACAGAATATGAGCACAATCGTGCTTGGAGGTTGCTATTTTTGACTTGAATTTTGGTACATTATGAAATTTCTAAAAAGCAAATAAAATTTACACCTATGGATTGATATCATTTTTATTTTTCGGTTCTTTCATAATTGTCTTCTATCATTCGATATAAGAGAAGTACAGTATACATACTTGAAATTTTCTAGATTTTTTTGTGAGATAAAGAGAAATGGAGTCTTTTGAGGTTTTATTTCGAAATATGTGAGAAACAAGTGTACAATAGGAGTATGGCGAATGGCTTATTGAAATAAAGAATGATGAACGCGCATTATAATTTTTCCAATAATTGTCGATTTTGTTGGTGGGTTTGAATTGAGGTATCCAGTTGATGCGAAAATGAATAGTAATGCACCAACTGCGCATGCCTGATTCCATTGCATATCTCGAAAGCTCTGATTTGGTTCATTGCGCAAGTTGATGAATGTAAACATGCGCGGTTAGTATAATTCTACATGAAATATTCCTCTAAGTTAGCAAAATATGTTTTACATGTATTTTATACTATTCAATGCATTTCACTTGGTTGAGGGAGGGGAAAGTTGATGGAAAGCGGAGTTTTTCGACTCGCAGATGTATGTAATAATTAATTATAAGTGATTGAAACGTAAGTGCGCATCAGCACATTCAGAGAGGAACTACTGCGTAGCCCTTTTTCACAGCTATGATGCCTTTTTCAGGAAAGCATACATAGGGATCATCATTATATACAGAAATACGGCCGATGCCACCTACTGCGCATAACTTTCATTGACCATTTTCGTAAACGTCTCATTTTGGTCATATATGGCAACCACCCATTAAATGCATGCGCAGCAGGTTTTCCTCCCTCCCCTCGCACCCCAAACCCATGGTTTCCCCTCCCACCCCTTCCCAAGTGTGAGCCCTCGAAATTCGAGTGACGTACACTTTTTTTTGTAATCGCTTGTTATTGGATCACTATGTATGGAATCCCCCCCACTAACCCTCCGCGGTCTATTTTCCCTAAACTATCCCAAATTATCTCCCCTATCCCCTATCTCCTCCATCTCTCTTGCCTAATCTAACATTCAATCTGAACTCTAGCTAACCTAACCTATTCTACGAAGGTTTGCGTTCAAGGGGATCGATGTGGGGATGGAAAGGGGGTGTGTTGTGGGCGCATGAAGAGGTAAGAAATGAGTTCCTTCATTCAAAAATCACAAAAAAAATATTGTATGAATACAAAATAGATACCAGTCCACACACAAATATAAGTTAAATATAGTTATGAATAAATCTTAATATCTCAAAATCGAGCAGGATCTTAATCCTAAAAACTTCGGGATAAAACATCACTACTTATAATCCTAATTGCAAAACAAAAGTCTTTCAAACAATAAGCATAAACAGAACTATAAAAATATGATTGAAAACTGAGAAGTCCTTACATACCACATACATCACGGAAAGAATCGAAAGCCTTGTGCTGTTCTCATTTCAAATTGTTTGAAAACATTCGCATTCTCTGTGTGAGGGCATCGAAACGCTTCTTTTCTCTTTTCCGTCGGAGGCGTGATCTTGCCACATCGGCTTTCAGTTCTGGCATATTTTGCTTGAGCTGATCGCTTTTGGGCTCGATTTGTTGTTGGCGTTCGTCCAGCTCGCGTAGTTGTCTGTTCAATTCATCGCGAGCCGCATCAATGTTTCCACGCTCCTTAGCGTACGCCATCAACAAATTCTCGACCTCCGACAGTTTTGCTTCAGCCTCTTGATTATTTTTTGACGCCTGATCTTGTCGATGTTCAAAATCCCCAAAAACAGTTTTGATCAAGCCAAACTGTTTTCGAATATTTTGCGACCAAACGCCGTCACCTCCATCGCTCCCATATTCGGAAACAACTGACGTTTGTGAACCCACACCAGAAGGAATAAAAATAACCTCCGAATCAGGTGACGCTGCATTGACTGAATCGTTCGAAGTTGATGGTTTCATGAGTGAACCCCTCAAAAAAGAAAATGAATCAATGGCTGCCACCTCGGGAAGATTTTTTGTTCCTCTAGAGAATTCACCGGGGTCGATATTCTTTTTTTCAGTGGTACATCCAACAATGACGGACCTGCTACAAAAAATTCATATATTGGCCCATACGGTGAAGGTTTCGACTCTAGGAAGTCGATAATTTGGGAGACATTGATACCTTCAAATGAAGAGTCCCGAAAATCTTCTTGAACATCCAATTTTCCCAAATCATCCATCGAAAAGCTCGCGAAATGGTGATCTGGTACGTCAACGCCAAAAGGATAATCCAAATTAATTATTTGCTCGGGTGCTGGTTCTTCAGCGGACTCAATTTTGACATCAATTAAAATTCTAATATTTTGTGAAGAACCGGCAACTGGCTCATTTTTTCATTCTGCAATGAGCTAAGTAATGTCAGTGTTGTGAGCATTGCGGGTACCAGATTATCATTATCATTCAGAGAATTCGAGTTAATTTCACCTTCCATCTTTTATGAGAAATAAAAACCGAGTTGAATGAGAACAAAGGAACAGCATGGCACAGACACAGCACAGAACTTTAAGGAACGGGTGGAAGGGATACAATGAAGCATCACGATAGCCCTCTAACTCGAGAAGACCGCACAACCCCTACCTCAACGCCAGACAGAGTCTGCGCATAAGTGATATCATTGAAAGAAGTGGACTTAGGGACTCATTCCTCAGTGCCGCCTACCTACACTTCGTATTGAAGAATATTAAGGAATTCAAACCAATGTGTTCAGATAACTACCTGCTGACCGGCAAGCTGATAAATGTGGCCTAAAACTGCATTCTCTTCGACTAGAAAAGTGTTATTGTGGCCAAGTGCAGCCTTCGCTTTCTTCAATTCAATATAAACCGATTGCACGTAGTAAGCTTTGGCCCCAGTACCATAAAAACCCATTATTTGGTCATCTGGAAAGTCATCTTTCATATTACCTAATATAGATTTGGTCACGGGAATTCCAAATTTGTTCCCGAAGGTGTAATTCGAAGTGTCGAACCTTTCTATGAATTCATAGATGTTTTCGGTAGCTATTTTTTAGTATAAATGAATCTGTACCCATGTTGAGTAATGAAGCGTCAGTACCGAATTTTTTTTCATGCAGTCATAAAAGAATTCATACATAACAGTTTTGGATAAATCTAATATACTGACTCCTGAATTAAGCGGCTTGTTGTAATGAATTTGCATTTTTCCCATCTATATGGCAACAAAATTCTCTGTGAATATAGAACACGTTTTAAAATTTGGGTGTGATATCAAGCTGTTAGCTCCCGCTGATCTTTTTATTTTTCCGCTATTTTGTTTTTATTTTTCCGTTAGCAATGTGATATGTCTTCCATTTTCCACGTTTTCCATTGTTTTTCCATACACTGCATTGTTCATTTTCTTAAAGAATTGTTTTTCAAATTTATTTGTAGCCTTATTGCGCATCTCAGTATTGAGATCAATATAGGCTTTGAGCCATGCCGATTGTCGAAATTTCAGAACTCTGTGAATTTTAGGAAGAAACAGACCGTTTTCTACTGCTTGTTTCAGCGTTCGATAGTGGACGATGTAATTATATTTCTTTGATAAGTTTGGCGTTAACTTGCGTATGTTGGATTTTGAGCCGGGCGGTACTATGTTTTCAACTGCAAATAGTATATCTGAATGGAAATCATGTAACTCTTTCGGGTAATGAGTGTCCACTTCGAGAACATACCCATAAGGAGAATCAGAAGATATACTCATTACATCCAAATTGAGTATTTCTTCGGGGGTCAGCCAAGTGAAACCGCCTTTAGGAAGAGGTCGAGACATGCTGTGACCATACAAATTCGTGGCATCTTAATACGATATATATGAAATATCCTTTCCAGTATCGTCGTGCTTTCTATCGCTGCATTGACTTTGTTTGCCATGTATACCTTCCAATTCAATTTTTTTGTATCTCAACATCGCATCCCAGGACAGGCCCGGAGCGGTATAATATTGGGCAGGGTCTAATCGGTATGCATCTAAACATATCTAGCGGAAATTCTCGAAAATTTCAGCCAGCAGTAAAACATCTGACTTCGAGTACAAATCCGAATATTCTCCCAGAGTACGACAATCAAAAAGATCCCAAACTTGTTTTGCTCTATTATAACATTCGTCTGAAATTTGTTCTTCATTCTAATTATCATAAAATTCTTCTTTCGATGGTAAATGTTTGAGATCTAATTTCCCCAAACAGTTCACGAAACTGTATGGAAAAACCCCTTTTTGATTCATTAACTGGAATATATCATCATCTGGAGAGAACTGTTTTGTTTCTATGAATTGACCCTCTGTTAAATTTGCACCGAGTGTCTGAAGTGACTCTGACAAAAACTTGTAGCTGTCAATGAATCTCAATTTGATGCAATTATTCTTCAATTCACTATCTTTACCCATGTAGCTCTGGGTGAAAAGATGCTCAGTGAATGAAATATATTTTTCTTTAGTTTGTAGAATAACGTCTACTCGATCGCCTTTATCGAATAATTCTTTGATGAATAGATGACAATTATATCCGCTCATATTATGGCAAATAATAGGTATAAAATTTGGGAGTTTGTAAATCAAATTACATATAGAATGAGCCGCTCCAACTCTTTTTTTTTCCAGTCAAGTGGCAATGATATCGCATATACCACAGGTCTTCGCATCGGAAAATTATTTTACTTCCTCGTCAGGAAGTTGACACATAGGAACAACTTTTTTTCAAAACCTATGATATATTTTTCTCAAATCACTTTGAATATTCGAGACGAATACTTTCGCAGTATCTGCCCCCCGATATCAAATATACTTAAAATAATAATACCGAGTTGAAGACCGTACGGAGAAAAGCTCACATCAAAGCTTCAGAGAATGGTAAAATGCTGCAGCTGCATACAGACAAGCCCATGCATGGAGTCTTCTTTAAGAACATCGAGGACCATGGCTTGTCTGTTGAGCTGACATTTGCCTTCCTCAGGTCAGGTGGGCTGAAGTCGGAGATTGAAGGGTTCATCATGGCGTGCCAAGACGGTGTCTTCAACACCCTACCGGAGCCGCGTGATGGGTATAGAGGTCCCTGATACTACATGCAGGGCCTGCCGACAGGCGCCCGAGACTTTGATGCATTTGCTGTCATCTTGTGCAGTTTATGCGGTTTCGGCCTATATCCATCGCCATAACGCGGCCTTACGAGTGCTGTACTATTTTCTTCGGCACTCGTATGAAATAGACAGAACACCGGTACTGCCTTAAGGCGCGGTTACACGGCGCGTGGTTTGTCGAACCAAGAACTTGGTTCGTAGTTCGCTACAGTTCGCCGTTTCAAATGCAAGGGTGTCAACACGGTATGTGGTTCGTCCAGATTCGTGACGTCAGGAGTTTCGCCTAAAAATCTCGAACCCTCGCTCGAACCTGAAAGCGCAGTGACTAGTTCATTTATTGCTGCCATGGATAGAAGACAGCAAATTATTGCTTCTGCCGCCATGTGCATAGTGGTCATATACTACAAAAAAAACTGAAGCGTAAGAAAAAAAGATGGTGGATAGCACCGCATCTGAAAAATCAAGAAATGTAAGTAGTTACCTGTATATTTTATATCGGCAGTGAAGTACCTAATACCTATTTCTGAACATATCTTTTAATAACAGACTTTTTAAAAGAGCCTCCAGGATATTTTGAAAACTTTTGCAGAATGAAAGCACCAGATTTGAGCTGTTACTAGCAAAATTTGGTGCCAGTATAAAAAAGCAGGATACGAACATGAAATTGAGTATTCCTATTCAAGAAAGATTGGCTATTTGTCCACGTTTCTTAGCGTCTGGTGACAGCTCCAGAAGTCTGGGTTTCCTTTTCAAATGTTCGCGACAAACTGTTGCAAATTGTGTGGAAGAAGTATGTGACAATCTAATCAGGGTGCTGTCTAATGAAATAAAGGTAAATATTTAATTAATTTTCATTCAATAAGGATTCTTAAATCATTACAACATAAAAAAAAGGAAAATACGAAACGAAGAACAGTATCAGTATTATTACATGAAAAGAAAACAGTTGAATAATAGTATATGTACTGTTATTATCGCTGTCATTGTCAGTCCAATCCAAAGTCTCAGCTGGTGTAGATGATAGTGACTGTACAGTTTCTTGAAATGTGAACGACTGTTGGGTTAGTGGAGATTGTCGAGTTTGTGCCCACCGTGAAAGATAATGAGATTGTGGAGAAAATTGAGTTGGCTCAGATGGCTGCGAACCTTGAGGGGTTGATCGTTGGGAAAGTGGAGATCTTTGGGAAAGTGGAGATATTTGGGAACGTGGAGATGGTTGGGAAAGTGGAGATGGTTGAGGTGGTGGAACATATAAAGTTGAATGGAATGGTTTAGAGGATCTAGGAGGTTGTAATTGATGAGGGTAGAAGGCCTGTGGTTGCTTAGAGTATGAAGATGATGCTGGTTCTTCATTTTCTGAGCTTCGGAATTATTCTTAAGTCAGAACATTAACATGTAAATTTCATGCATTGCTGAATCTTGTGTTTCTTCGTCGAAAGCTCTTAGTTTAGCCAGCAGTAAATCTGTCAATAGTTCCAAGTGGTCCTTTTCTTCTATTATTATCTTTATTATATATCTTTTTTTTTATTATCTGTATTATCCGGTACAACAGCAGTTTTCAAAAGTTTTAATGCCTCGTCCATTTGATTCTGAACTTCTCGAGTTTGACTTATTTTTCGTTTTTTATATTTGGTGCAACTAAAGGCGTTCAATTGGTGTTACATTCACATTATTAGGTCGAAAGTTTTTGGAATTTACATTTTTATCCATTTCAATTATTCCATCCTCGTTTATGGTCTCAAAATCTTGGGATTGATCTTCATCTGAGTCAGCACAGCGTCGGCTTCTTCCATCGCCTCTAGGAGTTGTGATCCGGTCCTGAGAAGGCGTGGATGACTCCAATTCCAAATCGAGAATATCCATTGTTGGGATCCTGGAACAGCCATTCTATCAAGAAAGGGTATACAAAAGAAATGGAGGTCCAAGTGACATTATTAGTGACTTTCATTTACAGCAGTTTATTTCGATAGAAAAAAACAATGAATAAATGAATAAATATAATAACGGAAAAAAAATTAATTCTGATCGGTCTTTTCCCTTGCTTAAGGCAGCCATATCCTCAGCTTGGTTTATTCTGAGGCCCACAGACAGAAACGGCAGGGTCCCGTGGGACAGTTTGGTGGCCTCAGGCGGCGTAGTTGGTTTCGCAGTTCGGGACTCCATCTCTCCGGCGAGGGGTTCGCTCGCACTGCAGCCGCCAGCATATCGGTGGTCCATTGGAACGATGACAGGGGTATTGACACTAGTATTGTCTGATGCGGCTGAGGCTTGGATTTTTCCGCTCCCTGACACAGTTCCAGCGGTAATACGGCTGGCGGCGGCAGGCTGGCGAGCGGCGGAGTGGTGGTGATGGTGGCGGTGAATCGGGAGCCGGTGGCGGTGACTTGGCGAGCGGTCGCTGGGATTACACTACAACCGCCATCGGTCGAGTGTTTTTTCGTGCTGGCGGACCCTAGGTGGTACGGATATAGCGGGCCGCAAGGTCCCTGGCCAGAAGACGGCAAACCCGCATTCGGGTGGCCTCGGCTCGAACTTTTTTTCCATCCCCTCTGGGAGATAGCAAGACAGTGGGAAGGGCTGCACCCTTGGGTGGTTCTCCCAGGATACGTTTTGGCATCTGTAAGAGAGAGTGGGGTTGAGAAAACGGTGTGTTGAAGGGATGCATGGGGCGTAAGTCTTTGATGTGAACCCGTGAGAACTTCTTACCGGTTAAGGACGTGCTCACAGGCTTCGTTGCATGCTCCGTTCCCCGCTTGTTTTGACTAATTGTACTTCGCTCATAGAGAGGTGAACAACCTATCCGTAAGTTACAATAAATAAATAAGATCCACTTGGTGTTTTATTTGAACTAGCAGCCGGTAAACAGGATATTCATGATCCCAACAAGGTTTGTAAAATCTGATCTTCTGGATACTGATTTTGTCTAGTCCACGCAGACCCCTGGTTTTACCGTTTCTCCACTGCAGCTGCCCAGAGTAGTGGTGCTTCGTGACACTATAACGCACGAGCTGGCGCCCGAAGTACCGACCTTACCGCTAGGGGGCGTTAGATTTGTTTAACGCGAGGAAAAGGCGTTACAATATCTTCTTATAGCTCTGGCATGACTGGGAGAAGATTGTCTGGATTGATTTCTTGAGCATCGCAGATGTCTTCTAATCTTTTCAGGAAAGCGGCTGGATCTCATCTTCCATTGAAACTTGATTTCAAATCGTGTACTTTTGAGGGTGACATCTGGCTGTGCTGCGGAGCCTGGGAAAATGGCAGTGACGACTGCACTGTTGTAGGTAGGGAATACGGTATTGCATTTGGCAATGACGACGGTACGGAAAATTGTTGACATGGCGGTAGTGACGACGGTGCTGTGAATTGTAGCAATGACGGCAGGAACGACGGAGCTGCTGACGGTACTGAATATGGTAATGTGGGAGGCACGGAAAGAGGCAGTGATGTTGGAAGGGAGAACGGTAGTGAAGACGATAATGAACACGGTAACCCTGCGTAGATTCCCCCAATTGAATATGTCGACGGTCCTGGTAGTTGTACGTTAGTTTGCTGGCTGAGAGTCGCGGTGAGATGGGTGGATGAGATGGTCGTGGTGGGGGTAGTCGCCGTGGACGTGATTTGGACGACTACATTTCCTGGCGGATATATGTACGGTGACGTCATCCTAGGTAATGGCGATGATCGACCTTCTCGTAAAAAATTCACCAGTTGTTTCCTTTGTTCATCTACGGTCCCAGGAACTTCCAATCTGAATTTTTTCAACTCGGCCTCCAAATCTTCTTTGCGTAGTCGGTAAACCCAGCTGACTCTCACATCACACGTTTCCACTCCAAGGTTCATCTCTTTCGTAAAGTCTTTGTCGGAGGAGTTACCAGATTCTCCTTCTACTCTGGGCAAAGCTGTACGGGTATGGTTGACCTTCCTATTTACGGTTCTTTACCAAACTTTCCTTTTTCGTCTTGTGAACTGCGGTATATTGGAAGTGGTGGGAGTTAGCATCGAAATGACTATCAATTCGGCCTCAGCGACCTCGTAAACCTATAGAACGAGGTGTCATCCGGCGATCTAGTGTTGAAATCACCAAAGTTGAGAAATCTGTTGAAATGACAGGTCGGCAGATTCGATCGATTTCGGCTGATCTGGATATAATCGACCCTCAGGAAGCGTTCAGCACCTGTTTTGAATTTCTGAAACACGGGATTCAAGTTAATCGACTGCATTCACTACGAAAAGTCCTTTTTCAGTTTTCTGCACGGTTATCACCAAAACGATCACTCCCAACGGCTCGACGTTGATTGCAATCGCTTTGTTGGTCCGGAAAACCTATAAAACGATGTGCCACTTGGCGTCCTAGCTTCATAACAACAAATTTCCAAATTCTGTCGAAAATGACAGGGGGTTTCCAACGGGTTTTGGTTATTTTCACTCTTCTGAGTACGTTTTGAATCATTTCGGATCCCCAATCCGATTGCTTGACGTTCGGGTTGTAATTTCCTGGTTTAGTTGATGTTTTGGTTCTCCTCGGTCCCGGTACAGTAAAAAAAACGGTCCCTGCTCGGGCGCCAATTTGTAACGCCTTTCCTTAGCGTTAACCAGATCTAACGCCCTCTACCGATGCAGACGGTACCTCGGGCGCCAGCTCGTGCTTTATAATGTCACGAAGCACCACTACTCCGGGCGGCTGCAGTGAAGAAACGGTAAGCCAGGGTTCTGCGTGGACTAGACAAAATCAGTAGCTAGATCAGATTTTACTTGACCTTGCTGGGTTTATTTCCTGTTCACCGGCTGCTAATATACCTGGATCTAACAAATGAAACGCTAAATAGATCTTAATTATTTATTGGAATCAACGGATATGTTATTCACTTCTCTATTAGCGAAGTACATCGAAAGCAAGCAGGAAGGGGAGCGGCTGCCATTGAAATTATTCCGCGGATTCGCGATTTCGTTGCCACGGTCAAGGGTCCGCTGATGATCCGCCAATAAAAACCGCGTTTTATTGGTGGAATATGCGCGGATCCGCGGTTTTAATCGCGGATTATTTCAATCCGCTAGATTGTAAACGCAATAGAAGTTAGTGATATAAAGAATACTCCTTACGACACATAATATTTTGATAATATTATGTTTATCATTAGTATCATTACTCTTATTTATTCATCACATATATATGAGCGTAAATACACTATAATTTCGAGTCTGATCTAACTCAACCATCATCAATTAGTTCTATTTGCATGCAATTCAGGAGAAAGATTCGTACTCTGATCAGCTAACCGCATACTGGAATTACGTAATTCGATTTATGTGTTTGAAAAACTAACCTAAGGAGCAACCGCGCAAAATGACCTTGTCCCAACCTTCATTGATTCATTCCTCCAAATTGTATCATTACGGCTGGTAATACATATTTCGAGCGCCTAACGCATCATAAGTGTACATTATACTGTAATTGAGACGTGAACAGCTAAGAAATGTGAGATATAATTTTTTTCGGATTTTCAATCTCATTTTGCCTGTGATATCTGCAACAAAGTTGTTATATATTGCGTGAACACCTTATAAACCAATAATATGCGATATAGCATATTTATTAGGTGGTCACCTAATATATCTCACTGTGAGATAGCTACTGTGTTTGAGTTCATAATGGTAGCCCTGAAAAGGGCTGTTTTTGGGTTAGTCCACACTTTGTGGACTAGTCTTCATCATCATCAGTATCAGATGAGATACTGATGACTGATGGCCAGCTTATGGTGGATGGTAACTACATCACTCCGTCTATTCACATTATCAGTCGAAGAACTAACTTCTTCGACCTGGATGGGACCTGCCACTGGTTCCGCAGTTGGTGAACTCCTAGGCTTCGTAGTTGAGTCAGGACTCATCGACATCGTGGAATGATATAGAACTCTGGTCTCGCACTGTATTCATACTAAAAAATGGTGGGGACAGAAAAGTGACGTAGAATATATGTGATGTTTCAACAGACACCGAATTATTTGTGTACCAAATCGATTGAATGTACACTCTTTCGTTTCATTTCATCTGCGTTCATAAACTATTTATTGAGGAAAAATATATAAACAAATGAACTTGAAACTATTGAAATAGACACCTACAATTAACTCAACCTACTTCATCGAAATATTTCCTAATATAACAAAATATTCAGATGAAATGAAGAGCAATGCCCCAACCTTCGCGTTGTTCAATGTGTACCAAACCAATTGAATGTACACTCTTTTCTTCATTTCATCTGTGTTTTGAATCATGTATTCCTCAATATAATGTATAAAAATAAAAATTGAAAAGAAATTAACCTACAACTAACTTGAACTACTTCAGCTCACCGACGAGGTCGCCCAAGAGAAGCAACTTGGTAATCTTTCCCTTGGTACTTTTGAATCGAGCATATCTGTCTTTATGTTGCTCGACTTCTATCCGGTCTTTCTCAGAAAGTTCATCGGATTCCCGGGCAAGTGCTGACTTATGCTCTGCAAGTTCAGCCATCTGCCTATCGATGTCAGCTTTTTGCCTGGCAATTTTTTCTTGGCGATGCTCAATGCCCGCCCTAGTAGTCTCACTCTTTTAGCAGGCACGTTTAGCATCATCAAACTTCTTCTCTAGACTCATGAAGAAGTTATGCCCGATTCGAACGTTCTCGTCCTCGTCTGACGAGTCAACCCTTTCGATGAGCGTAGCGGTGGTGGCGGCGGTGGCGGCAGTGATGGCGGTGGCGGCAGTGATGACGGTGGCGGCAGTGACGGTGGCAACGGCGGTAGCGGCGGTGACGACGGCCGCGGGAGCATTGTCCTCCATAGTAGCGGATGCTGCAGGAGGCATGAGAAGTGGCGGTCTAGCCACTATGGCAGCGGAGGCTCCAGCTGGTGTAGCCAATATGCTGGCTACCGGAGCTCTCGTCGAAACTGGCCATGACCCAGCTCGAGGATTGGTATCATTACATACTTTGCGATACTTCGCAATGACACCAACCTTCGCTTTGGGCGCTCGTTTCCTTGGTGGCTTCCTGCTTGTCGAGGGCTCCGATTGCTGAAACTCGTCCTCGCTCTCGACATTCACCAACATATCGAGAAAACCGTACCGTTTCTTGGAGTTACCTCTCCCAACTCCACCTGCACGTTTTCGGCGTTGTAACACAGGTGATTTCGGCGGGGTCGCCGACGATGACGATGGGGTGGCCATCGATGTCGACGCTTCCACTTCCTGGGTAGGGGCCGCTACCATCTCCGGCTAGATCTGGGATAAAGCATTTGAGATGATACCATCGTCCAACATCCCGAGAACGTCATCATGTCTGAACTCGGGGAAGTCACTTTCGACGGTCTCTGTGGCGATGACCCTCCTCTCCACAGGTCCTGAGATGATGCTGTCAATGGCAGCATCGACTTCGAAGTCTGAGAAATCCATTTCTGAAACACATAGAAAACATGCAAATAGACAAATTCATAAACTTGATATTGTTAACTTACCTACTATGTTGTTGAAGTTGGAAGATGAAAAACTGCTGGTGTGGCACTGGTCCGGAATAGGGCAATGGTCGGCTAGCTGCTGGAAGTCACACTGAAGAAATTATGAACGGAGCTCTGCTTTTGTGTACTCCAGCAAGACCCTCCCACTCTCCATCTCCTCGCTCATAATTCTTTCTAAGCTAAGTCCCACCCTTCCCTCTCAAACTATTCCAACCCACAATCGCTCTCTAAGTCCCGCCCTCCCCACTACAAAAAGCCCGACCAACCAATCCCACCATCGCTCTATCGCTACTCTCTTCATTCTTTGCATCCAGCTGTTTACTGATTGGGTACAAATGAAACACAGTATTTCGTTCATGCTAAAGATCAGTTCATTTCATTCAATACATAGCATTCTATTCATTGGCACATCATACATTTCATTTTTTAACACCAGGAATGACGTCTATACCCGGATACCAGAATAATGGTCTATCCTTTGGCCTTCCTTCTCAAGCGTTACAACTCTTTCCTCCAATGCATTATATTTTTGTGTCATCGCAGTAGTAGCGTCGGATGTTTTTATTTCGACATCACTCTTAAGATTATTGTATTTGCGAGTCAATGTTATTCTTGCTTCAGCTATCTTATCATCAAATGCTTGACGTGCTTCACGTTCTACATTACCTATTGCAGATTGTATGGCAGCTTGGAGAGCCATGAGGGTAAGCACAAGCACCTTAGTTTCTTTAATTCTTGCATCGAGATATGATACAGTTACACAATCACCATTTTCTAATGGCTCTCCTGTATTTTCCAATATTTTTCTCTGCATATCGTATTGACCGTCTATGTCAATTTAAATCCAATACCTGGTGGGCCACGAACAGTTCCACCACCCCATTTCCTTTCACGGCCAAATTTATCAATTGTTTTGGACATTATACTCACAGAACGATACTTTTCAAACTGATGGTTCTTCAATGGTTCACTTATTCATATTATCATTTTTACATGTCGACGATTGAGTATTAGAAAAAATAAAACTATACATATTCCAAATCATTCAATATTTGATAAAAAAATCCATACTTCAATGTACACAACCACAATACAAAAATCACAAATTGTGAATGTTCCGGTATGAAGGATAAAAATACCAAGACTAATAATTCAGTTATTCATCTCAGCATTCAACAAATTAATAAGTTGGTCTAGGGGGATCTCCTGAGAAAAAGAATGAACGATTTCAGATACCCAACGAATGTAATCATTCGGATCATTTTGATAGAACTCTATATCGCTATGACCCCATAGAAGAGTTCGAGTGGTATTCGGAATGATGAATCGTTTGTCGTCGTGGTATGATAATGCAACTTTATTTTTCAATCCAGTATAAATATCATACAACACGTTTCTAAAAGAGTTCATCTTTCTGAATATCAAACCTCCTTGTTCTATTATTTTTTCATAGTCTTCACATGTCAATTTATTCTTTATAACAGATCGTTTGATACCTTTGGCCTTTTTGAGTTCATTATTCACAGATTTTAGATAATATGCTTTGGCACCTGTACCGTGAAAGCTTATTATTGGATATTATTGATCATTATCATTGGGAATTCGTCCTTGAAATTACCCAGAACTGACTTCGTCACTGGAATATCGGATTGGTTTCCTATATTGTAATCAGATGTATCAAACTATGTTTGTATATTATGTTTGATGAATTCATAGAAAATTTCCTGTATTTACTTTGAGAATAAGAGAGTCGGTATCACTAAAGGACGCATCTTCTCCAAATCGATGTTTCCTACATCCGTAAAAACGTCATACATGACCGTTTTGGATAGTACCAGAATGGAAAATCCTAGATACAGTGGTTTATCAAAATGAACTTTAACTCTACCCAATTGAATGGCAACAAAATTTTCAGTAAAGATGGAGCAATTTTTGAAATTTGGTCGCGAAAGGAGACAACCAGCACCCAAAGTTCTCTTTATATTTCCCCAATGTGTAACGAGCCTAACATCAATTCTATTGTCTACGTTTCCCATTGTTTTTCCATAGACTGCATTGTTCATTAGTTTGAAGAAGTCTTTCTCAGATTTATTATTAGACCTATTACGCATTTCAGTATTCAGATCTATTTAGGGCTTCATCCAACATGATTGCTTGAACCTCAATACTCAATGTGTGTTCATCACTATCAAACCATTATTGAGAGCTTGCTGTAAGTTTCTATAGTGAACAATATATTTTTTTTCATCATTTAGATTTGGAATAAATTTGGGAACTTTTGATCTAGAGCATGGAGGTACCAAACTTTCAACTATGAATGGAAGGTCAGAATGATTATCATGAAGTTCTTGTGGATAATAAATATCCACTTCCAGTACACATCCATCTATCAGCATCCACATTCATTGTGTCAAGATTGAGAATTCCATTGGGTGTTAACCATTGAAATTCACCTGTTGGTAATGGTTGTGACATGCTGTGTCCATATGAATTTGTTGCATTCAAATATGAAATGAATGAAGATGGTTCATTTGGATAAATATTTGGCAAAAATTTATTGTTTGCTTTATGTTTCCTTCCACTACACTGACTAATTCCACCACGTATACCTTTTTGAAAAAAATAATTCCAATTCAATATTCATATATTTCAACATGGCATCCCAAGATAATCCCGGTGCGGTGTAGTATTGTGCCGGATCCGAATCATATTTATCAATACATATATTTGAAGAATTTTCAAAAATGTCACATAATAGTAACACATCTGACTTTAAATATAAATCAGAGTATTCACCCAAACTCTGACAGTCGAACGAATTCCATTCAAGTTGGGCCCTCCTATAATCATTATCTGATATATGCTCACAATTGAGTGTGTCATAAAATTGATTTTTCGTTGAAAGTTTTGGATGATTTAGTTTGTCAAAGTCTCCAACAAAGCTATAGGGAAATACACCTTTCTTTCTCATCAAATCGAATTTTTTTCAATTTGTGGAAAATGTTTGTGCATCTCAATACACTGTTCAGATGTTTAATTTGCACCTAAGTTCTCCAAAGAATTCGACATGAATTTGAAACTATATATGAATCTCATTTTCAAATAATTCTTCTTCGCCCTACCATCTTCATCCGTATAGGAGTGTGTGAAGAGATGTTTGTGAAAGATATATATTTCTCTTTAGTTTGTGGAATAACATCCACTTTCTCTTTGTTCTTCTACAATTCCTTTATGAATGAGTGAGAATCGTATCCACTCAGATTGTGAAGGATGATGAGAATGAAATTCGGTAATTTAAAATTCAAATTAGAAGATGAATGAGCAGCAGGGGACCTCTTTTTCCCTGTGAGATGACAATGATCTCTCACTTCAACTTCACCATCATTGAATGGCTTAGAACAAATGCCACAATTTTTGGCAGAAGCAAACTTTTCCTCTTCTTCAAGAGTTTG
This sequence comes from Zygogramma bicolorata, assembly GCA_032362365.1. Classification (NCBI taxonomy): domain Eukaryota; kingdom Metazoa; phylum Arthropoda; class Insecta; order Coleoptera; family Chrysomelidae; genus Zygogramma; species Zygogramma bicolorata. The sequence continues at coordinate 69,236 of JAVJAQ010004106.1, read as the reverse complement.
TGCATCCATAGGAATAGGATACCTGGGATTATTTTCATATATATTTTTTAAATCATCTTCCATTTTACTGACAAATTTCTGGGCTGCATCCACACCCCTATACGTAACAAATTTCGACAAATCATCATTGTATGAGCATTCGATCGAATGAGCAAATGAATAAGGCTCATGTTTGTATGTCTTGATCGAGTACGAGTGTTCGGGATTCGGCTTGGTAGTTCGAATCGGATTCAGTACTGATTCAAAATCAGCATATACTACAAATGGTCCTTTCATTTTTTTCTAGAAGTTCTCAAACGTTAATATATTTTCAGGCACCATTCTGCCATATTTATTGATTTTGAAATTGGTTGATGGTGTTGTAGTACTCAGGTGATCACAGTCATTCATATTATGACGTAATAGTAATCGCTCATGAGGAAAATATAACAAACATCCATCACAAAAATATTTTTTATGTTCATGGGCAGATAGTTGACTTGAAACAAATCTTGAAAGATCTTTGATCCAACAAAGTGACTATTACCGTGGAGTGCAGATGTGAGGTGTAGTGAAGGCTCGTGTTGGTGAACTTTGGGTGGCTGGGTGGTGTTTGTGCGTGTATGTGTAGACATGTGTACACTATGCAATGTAGTTTGCACAGAGTACACATGCTTATGCTTTATTCTTTACAGTGTATGAAATCGATTCTTCATATATTCCATGAAGGATATCAATACCGTATATGCAATCGATTCTTCATATATTCCATGAAGGATATCTTTACCGTGTATGCAAATTCTAATTACCCCCTCCCCCTCCACTGACAAGATGAGTGTAATGTTTGTACCAATTAAAACGCAGAAAAGTAAACAATCATTTAATTCCAATCAAATCCGACTGAGGACCTTTGTGTGCACACCGCATGCCGTCGCAGGTGCGCAAAAACTGCGACAGCTAGAGATGGACGATATCCAGAGATGGGACATCTGAATACCATACATTACACCACCTCGCCCTCAAAGTTGAAATACTTTCAAAATCTAAATCTATCAAAAAATTTCCTGTTTCGTATTGGGCGATCAAACCTAGAGTTAGAGTCCGACTGTAGCTCTGTTGGATTTTGAGTATTTGGAGAGACACAACTGGATTTTGAGGGAGACGGTTCAAATTGAACAATATCCTCAACTCCCGAAACGTTCTCCTCCGACTGTAGGTTTGCCTTCCTTGAGCTATTCGCTGTATCATGGGAATTCATGTCTGTGTTGTCTTCCTCATCACTGAAAAATTCCGTACTACTTGTGACACTTTTGTCAACGTCTGTCTTAGCCGCTGCGGATTTAGATTTTGATTCATACAAGCTGTGAGAATCATCTTCAATATTGTCACAAAAAATTATTTTCATTTGGTTGCTATGCCTTTTCCACGTTTGTGGACAATCTAGAGGTTTGACCACAAAAACATTTCTCCCCAAAATACGAATTACTTTTGCTTCACACCAAGTGGCCTTGACATCTCTGTAATCTTTAACCAACACTATCTGTCCCTGTGAGAACTCTACTCTCCTTCTCCCTTTATCATATTTATTGTTTTTAAACTGAGCCCTATGCAAATTTGATCTTATATTTCTTAAATCTACAAACTCCTGGCCCCTATTCTGTGAACTTGGTGGTTTGATCAAATCGAGTCGAGTTCTTAGAGATCTACCTAAAAATATTTTTGCTGGAGTTTCTCCATATGAACAATGTACTGTATTCCTATAGGTAAGAAGAAATTTTGATAAAGACAATTTTAATTATTATGATCCAATTCTTTCAAGAGAAATTTTTTTCATTTTTTACAGTATTTTCCTCGGCTCCATTACAATGTGGTGAGAATGGAGGAATTTTTAAGTGTTTGATTCCATTAATTTGAGAGAAATGTTCAAATTATTTTGAAGTCAACTGCGGGCCATTGTCGCTGACTAAAGTTACCGGTAAACCATATCTGGCAAATACTTCTCTGAGTATGGCAACTGTTGCTGTAGTAGTTGTAGTTGTCATTGGATAAACTTCTATCCACTTAGAAAAAGTGTCAAGTATTATGAGAAAAAATTATTCTTTCTTGTTTCCAGAAAATCAATGTGTATTCGAGACCAAACCCTATCTGGAATAGACCAACACTGTAATGCAACTCTGGGTGGATTAGACTGCATTTTCTGGCATTGGACACAATTTTTACTTATTTTCTCGATGTCTCCATTCAGAGCTGGCCACCAGATATGTGACCTAGCCAAGAGTTTCATTTCAATTATTCCGAAATGTGCACTGTGTACTTCTTCAAGCACCCTACCCTGTAATTTTGTAGGAATAATAACCCTCTGTCCCCATATCAAAATATCGTCATCAATGCCTAATTCATTCCTCCTAATATAGTACGGTCTCAATTCGGATTCTATATTCTGTGGCCATTCTGTCATCAAATAATGTTTCACTTTCACCAACACAGGGTCTGCCTGTGTTTGTTCACGAACCATTTTGGCATCTAAAGGTATTTCTGAGTTTTCTGTCAAGTGATGCACCGTAACTGATTCTTGTCTGTATCAAACCCCCCTTCCATATCAACTTGATTTCCCACAGGTAGCCTGCTCAGAAAGTCTGCTATGTTTTTACTCGTATGTACATACTTTATATCGAAATCAAATCCACTTAAAAAATATGCATAACGTTGTAACCTATTAGCTGCCAGTAAAGGTATACCATGTTTCGGGCCAAAAATTGATACAAGGGCTTTATTATCACTGATCAAAGTGAATTTTCTTCCATAAAGATATTGGTAGAAGCGTTTTATACCCCAATCAATGGCAGTAGCTTCTTTGTCTATAGCGGAATATCCCATTTCAGCTCTGGTTAATGTGTGACTAGCATAACATATGGGCCTTTCCATGCCATTCTCGAAAGTATGTGATATGACAGCCCCGATGCCATAATTTGAACAGTCTACTGTTGAACTTATCTCTAAATTGGGGTCAAAATGGACCAACACATTATCTGAAGTTGAAATCTTCTTAATTTCCCCAAAAGCCCGACGACAATCATTGTCCCACTGCCAAAGTGAATTTTTTTTCAAGAGTTTGTACAATGGATTCAGAATATTCGAAATATTCCCTATAAACCTATTATAATGATTAATAGATCCTAAAAAAGACTTGAGTTGAGTCACATTGGTAGGTTCAGGTATGTCCTGAATGGCAGTGATTTTTTCAGGACTTTTATGTAACCCGTTCCTATCTATTATAAATCCCAGATATGACACAGATTTAGCAAAAAAAACACACTTGTTTTTTTTAAAGTAAGCCCAGCGTCTTTTAAAATTCCTAAAACTTTACATAAATTCTCAATATGTTTTTGCTTGGTATGACCCGTGATGAGTATATCATCTAAAAAAATGGCGATTCCGGGCATGTCTACAAATATCTGTTCCATTATGCGCTGGAACTGGGATGGCCCCGAAGATACTCCAAAAGGAAGTCTATTGAATTGGAACAGCCCTTTATGGGTGCTAATAGTTGTATACTTGCGAGAATCAAGTTTGGAATATTCTTGACCCCCCTTCAATGTGGCAAACAAATCATCGATTCTTGGAAGTGGGTATTTGTCTGCCAAAATATGGGGATTGATTGTTATTTCATAATCACAGCATATCCTAACACCTCCCCCCCCTTTTTCAACACTGGGACGATGGGTGTTCCCCACTCTGAAAACTCAACCGGAGAAATGATGTTATTTCTTATTAAATTTTCTAACTCTGCTTCTACCTTGCCTTTCAACGAAAATGGCAAAGGACGGGGTTTGTGAAATATTGGTACGGCATTTGCACTAATATTTAGTTTCAGTTGAAATTTTTTAAATGTGCCCAATGACTCTGAAAATACAGTCGAATACACCCTATATAACTTGCCCACAGTATCGTCTGTGACATAATTCAATTCCTTGAAACCCATATTATAGTTTCTAATGAAGTTTCGCCTAAGTAGGGCCGGCCCTTCTCTGCGCATGACAAAGAAATCTAAATGATTCATTTTATTATTGAATTCAACTTCCAAATTGATTTTGCCTATAGGTTGTATTTTATCACCAGAGAAATCAATCAGAGTAATATTTGGCTGCATCAGTGGTTTATTTTTTAAATATTCTTCGAATATACTGAATGGTAGAACTGAAACTGCTACCCCTGAGTCCAATTCAAATTTGAACCTTTTTCCTTCAATATTGATATCTATATAAAGAGGCACATCATTATCGGAATGTAAACACAAAACTGGTGAAGTTCCGTCCCGTTCCACAAAATTTCCGTTTTTTTCTACGAAATGCTCATCGCTTTCTAAAAAATGTAAAAATCTGTTGGTTTGCTTACATACTGCTCTGAGGTGTCCTTTACCATTGCAACCATTACAAATTTAATCCTTATAGGGACACTCATTCGCAAAATGATTTTTTCCACAACGAAAACACTTTGCTCGCGCACTCTCTCCACTGAAACTCGCGCCTTGCCTACGTTGAGATGATGTACCCTGAGATGCACCATATCCGTGAGCATATCCGCTTCTTTGATGAGTCTGGTATTTCTTTGGCCTTGCGAATATGTATCTCGCTCCCTACTGAGACTTCCGTTGTTTTGTGACGTTCCCACTCTTCCCGTCGCAGAGGCCACTCGATGAACATGCACATCTTCATCAAAATGTGCCTCGGTTTTTATCTGTCTTCCTAACTGTACTTCCTTCATGCCTGCTATCGAGGCTTCTTCAATTTCCGCCGTTTCCATAGCCTTTTGAAACGTCACATTCGCGTCCAATCCGAACAGCGAGTTTTTCACTTTGCCCTCATTGTACTTCGCAATAAACATATCTGTTAGTTTGGAATCCAGATTATTTCCGAATTCTCATTTACTGCCTAACTTTTTCAATCGTGCACTCCATTCCTGCACTGATTCATCCTGGCTCTTGATTGCCGCAAAATATTTAGACCTTTCAACCCATACCACACAAGTTTTTGCGTAGTAGCTGTCCAAGTTTTTCAATATGTCCTGGTAAGTACATTGCTCGGGGTCACTTGGAATCGACAAATCTGATAACAATACATACGCTTCCTCCGCGAGGCTATACAATAACACTGCCCTTTTTATGTTATCATCCGTGATTCCTTTTGCTATGAAATATTCATACTCACTCACGTAAGGCATATTTTTGAATTCTTTTCAGCGCTGTGGTATAAGCTCATTTGTTGTTTGTGCGCATAGTTGCTTGAACTGTTCGATAATTTGGAGATTGACTTGGAGCTATTTTTTTGTGCTTGCCTGCTGTGGTACGACTTTCGGCTTGAGTATCGCGGGTTCTGCTGTAAGAGGTCTCAATATATACTTTGTTGAAGATGTTTGCTGTCGCTAATCAAATAAATCGAATCTGTTGTTCCTATTGAATAGGCCTTTCCTTATTTCAATCCTATTTGGTAATTTGAGGGTTGAGAAATTAAACCGTGGGTATTAACGTGGGAAAATTTACCTGGCGCCCTAGATAATATCGATAAGTAAAACCCCCATCTCCACTTAAGTTTAGCCCGGGTACCCGTCCGTCATCAGGCAGCCGTGGTCAATAAGTGACCTGGTATTATAAGGACAAATCGGTAGGTCGCATTTTTGGTACCCAACGTGGGGCCTATTTGGAACTGTGATTTTACGAAAATAAATTTTGTAGTTCGTTTCACTTATAAAATGGCGGCAGCAAATCTCAAAATGAATGTTTATCGCCTTGCGCAGGATGAGCTCACATATGAGCTCAAGGTTCGGGGAATTGCTACCGGTACGGTAGATGAAATGCGACGCTCGTTGACAATGGCCATTAGACTCGAAAAGAGTGGCGAAAGCGTGAAATACCCGGCATATCCTTTCACCCAGAAAGAAGATGTTGAAGCCGTCCAGGATAAGTTGGTTAGCTTAGAGACACCGGTCAATGGTTTCAGTGATTCTTCAAGTAGTAGTGAATTTGTCAAGCTGCAAACGAAGTTTGTTCATGTTTTGAATAGGATCGAAAACATGTGTTAGGGTAATTGATCTCTAGGAAAAGTTTCAACTTTTACACCAAAGGTTCCAAAACTCATCGTTTATTCTCCTGGTTGTACTTTTTGAGAAGGCCGAAGATTTCGAGAAGACGAAAGCAGCACCTGCGCACTTCAGTTTCTTTGAGCATAATATAGGAACTTTCACGCCAACAGGTCGAGCATCCACTGCACCTGTCGCAGCTATTGCTACTCATTCCAACGTTCAGCAAATTCTTCCGAATAAATAAGGTATCTCGTTTTCAGGTGATGAGAAAGGATTATCCCTTTGTGCATTTCTGGAGCGTGTCGAAGAGCTCAGGGTAGCCCGTCACGTCTCCAAAGATATATTGTTGGAGTCAGGGATTGATTTATTTACTGGTAGTTCATATCAGTTCTTCTTAGCTTACAGGAACGAAGTAAATACGTGGGACGAATTTGTGGGTTTACTCCGTGAAGAATATCTGTTACCAAACTACGATGAGAAGCTGTTCGAAGAAATTAATAAACGAACGCAGGGCCCGGACGAATCAATTGGTATCTATCTCGCGGTAATGGCAGGTTGAGCTGCTCAATATCTGAGGAGACTTAATTAAAAATTCCATTGAGAAACATCGCACCCTTCTATCAAACTCAGCTGGCCTTGGCAGAGGTTACTTCCTTGAGTCAACTCAGAGACCTTGGGGGACGTCTAGAATCTCGCAAGGAATCCGTTGAAAACTTTACGGCACCGTCTCGGAAACATCTCTCCTTGGAACCTGATCTAGCATATGTACAAGCTGAGTGGTCTGTTGATATTTCGATGATTTCATCTTCAGAGAACAGCGCGACACAACCTTCCAAGAGGAAAATTATTTGTTACAGATGCAACATGCCTGGGCACAGGGCAATCGGTTGTGCTGCAGTGAGAGGTATCTTCTGATACAGATGTAAGAAAGAAGGGGTGACCGTAAGATGTTGTCCAAATTGCTCGCGTCAGGGAAACGGAAAACGACACTTCTGATAGATCGAGGTAGGTGTGTCAGAAGCGAAGACTCGATCGACAAACTCAAGGTGCTTCTGGATTTCGTACTGGATCATAGTCTAGGTGAGGAACGCCCCTACTTGAGAGTCGATGTTTTGGGCGTATCGGTATTGGGTTTACTGGACTCCGGTGCCTCCCGTACCATCCTCGGTAGTGCAGGCTGAAGAATTATTCAAAATTTGGAACTTCTTCTGAATAAGAATGGAGTCACTCATTGTACAGTGGCAAATGATAGTCAGTGTAGTGTTATTGGAGTTGTTGACTTGCGAATGTCGTTGAGGGGTCGATTTGAATTGATTGAAGCCGTAGTTGTTCCAGAGTTTCCTCAAGTGCTAATTTTGGGTTTGGATTTTCGAAAGATTATGGGGATTGTTCCCAATCTCCGCCATGACGAGTGGCATTTTGCCGGCGAGTCTGTTTCATTGAAGCAGAGGTACTATAGGGTAAACCCAGTTGTTCAGAAGCAAATCGACCTGGAGCTAGAGGAGATGCTAAGGTTGGGAATTGTCGAGCCTTCCAATAGCCTATGGTCCTCTCCGATCTTACTGGTCTAGAAAAAGGATTGAACCTTTCGATTATGCGTGGACTATCGGAAGCTCAATTCTGTCACAGTCAGAGACAGCTATCCATTATCCATGGTTTCGGACACACTCGACAAATTGAATCCGCATATTAACAAGTTCCGGTAGCAGAATCATCACGTCATTATACGGCCTTTACGGTGCCCAACAGGGGCTTCTTCCAGTTCAAAAGGATGCTTTTTTGGACTGCATAATGCTCCGGTCACCTGGCAGAGATTAATCGATAAGGTATTGGGTCATGACTTAGAACGTAACTTGTTTGTTCATCTGGATGACGTCGTCATTGTAAGTCAAACTTCTGAGCATCATTTAACAATTTTAAAAGAGGTTTTCCGTCGTCTCAGGTAGGCTAACATAACCGTTAGTATCGATAAATGTCAATTTTGCCGCCCCCAGATGAAATATCAGGGCTACGTTGTCGATCGGGATGGTTTACATGTTGACCCGGAAAAAGTCAAGGCCATGATAGAGCTTCCGGTACCGTCGAATGTCACTGAGGTTCGTCGAATTGTGGGAACTTTCTCTTGGTATCGCCGTTTTGTCCCTGACTTCTCTTCAGTTATTGCACCCATTTCTGCTTTGCCTCGTGAGAATTCGAAATTCGTTTGGACAGATGAGTGTTCTGCGTCGTTTATGCGTATAAAAGAATGTTTAGTGTCTGCTCCCATTTTGAGTTGTCCCGCTTACAAAAATGGCTTTCGTGGTTCAAACAGATGCCTCTGGTTATGGCATTGGAGCCGTCCTCACTCAGCCGTATGAAGATGGGGAAGGAGTGATTTGCTATTTGAGTAGATCTCTGTCGCGGCAGGAGCGTAACTTTACCACCACCGAGCGTGAATGCCTTGCGGTCCTGTGGGCTGTCGCAAATTGAGGCCTTATCTAGAGGGCATTACCTTTACAGTCGTAATTGATCATTCCAGTTTACTCTGGCTTTGAAGGATTTGAAAGGTCGTTTAGCTCGTTGGGCCATACGCCTCCAACAATTTGATTTTAAGGTGATTCACCGCAAAGGTAAGGAGCTTATCGTTCCTGATACGTTGTCTAGAGGAGTTCCTGTTGTAGATCATGTCGACTTTGATTGTTGCGTTGTTGAGGAATCGAAGCAGACACCTGACCTGAGATGTACTGGCGACGATAGGTGGTATAGCGCTATGATCGAGAAAATTCTTCGCAATCCTTTGAAATATTTCACTTGGAGAATATCGGATGGCCGACTCTGGAAGCATGTGACGCCAGATTACCCAGGTCTATCGCCTGAAGCTGACTCTTGGAGACTTGTAGTCCCAAAAAAAGATCGACGGTGTATCATTGCCGCTGCTCATGATCCCCCAACTTCTGGGAGCAGAGGCGTATTCAAGACCTTTTCTAGAGTAGCAACTCTATACTATTGGCCCAAGATGCGGAGCGACATCGCCAAATTCGTCAGACACTGTAGTGTGTGCGCTTCTCACAAACCCTCTCAGGATCGCCCGACCGATAAGATGGCATCACACCCAAAACTGAGCCGACCATGGAAAATGATCTCTACAGATCTTGTTGGTCCCCTTCCAAGGTCCAAGAAGGGCAATAGCTACATATTGGTCGTCATCGATTACCTGAGCAAGTTTCCACTTATCTTCCCTCCCAGAAAAGCAACCGCTGAGGTCATTATAGAAATAATCGAGAGTCAAATCTTTCTCATGTTTGGTGTCCACAAGATATTAATTTGTGATAATGGGCCCCAATTTCGCAACTAGAAATTCTTCAAGTTTGCAGATAAGCATCGTACTCGAATAAAATTGAGTGCCTCTTATAATCCGAGAGCAAATCCAACAGAAAGGATCAATCGAATGCTGAAGACCATGTTAGCTATGTATGTGTCGGAAAACCACCGCTCCTGGGACGAAAATATCAATGAGATTGCATGTGCGATTCGCACATCTAGGCACGATATCACCAGACTAACCCCATACTTCGTGAATTTTGGGAGAAACATGATTTTATCCGGAGAAGATTATATGGCAGATGATCAGCCTTTTGTTGGAGACGGTTCGCAGACTGGGCAAAGTACTAAGAATCAAGCTTTCCGCAAGATGTTTCAAGATATCAAGATGCCGCGGAAAAATGTTGTGAGAAATATAATCTTAGACGAAGGCATATTGAATATCTCCCGAATAAATTTGTCTGGAAACGCAATTATGTGCTGTCTGATGCTTCCAAGTATTTTTCCAGAAACCTAGTCTTCAGGAAGGCTCGAATGAATCCGTATCGTAGGTTTTGTGAAATTTCCGGGTTGAATTTCTTGTAGTGAGGGGAGATTTGTAACGTCCGATTTTGTGTTTCAAATCAGTTTATCTAAACTCCACTTCTTTACCTTTGTCTTTCGTCTGAAATACTATCTTTCAGACTTACCCTGTATTCTCTCTGTTCATATAAGACATTTCCAAATTCAATAAACCCATATTTCGTCCACCCGGTAGTAATCACCTGTTCTGATACTTAGCTCTCTCAGTAATACCTGCCGAGACTGAGTGTGAAAATCGTTGGCAAACTATTCGAATGAGCTCCAGAATACAATACTCAAGTTTATCTGAACTTCGTGAGCCGTTTATTCAATCAATTCACATTCATATAGCAACCTTAAGCATATTATATGCATTCCTTGTTCATTGGTGCTATTCGCATCAGCATCCACAGCAAAGAAGGGTTGCCTAGAATAACAAGACTATTTTCAAATCTCATTGTGCATTCCGAATTCTTACAAACCTTCGTGGCAGAAGTCCGATACAATGACGATAAACTGCGACAGCACATCAAGACACATCTATACTTCTGATACGTGCCAATTGTTTTTCAGGCTTCGTGATTGTGGGTCCCAGTAGGGCTATTATTCATTGAAATCCTCAGACTTTGTGTGATGCCCTGAAAACAAAGGGATTAGTAATTGGTAATCTAATCAAACTTTGAAAGATTTTTGTTGTTCATCTGTTACTCATTTATGGAATTACCTGTTGTGGTTGATTCGAATACGTGGTTCGAAGTTTCCAATTTTTGGTTTGTTTTGAATTCCGAAGTGAGCAATGTCATATCTGCATTTTGACAATGTGTCAATGATACCAATTGCTATAGTTGAGTGGTTCCGAACAGCTGATTCAGAGTAAATTGATTCATTATGCATTGAGAACAGGAGGCGAAGTTGTGAGCATATCGTATGTATTTTATAACTACTTGATAGATAAATACGGTTAATGAGTTTCGTAGGCGAAAGAAACGATAATCTTTCGTTCGAACGCCATCTAGTGGAGACTTAGGAAGGTGATTATCGATCTGGAGTGATTTTGACTACGAAGTTGGCAACCTCTGATCAACGAATGAGTAGGATTGACGTTTTTTTTTAAAGAGGTTGTGTGAAGGAAAAGGTTTTTCGTAAATGGCGTGTGTAGTAAACACAATTTTTGAGATCTGTTGATTATGATCTATCCTCAATTGGGACAATTTCTTCGAGTTGATAGTAAAGATATCGAGTAGTGCTGTTGTATTTGTAGTTGAACTCGAAATCTAACTCTTGTGAGGATTTTTTATTTTACTGCCATTCTGTGAAAAAGTTTTTCATAAGTAGGAAAAGTTTTGGCACTTAGGAGTCTGCTGAATCTCTTAGAGGTATGTCTTATGTGCTCATATTTCATTTCATTTCATTTGAATATTTCTGTTCTTCATATACTTATAACCTTTTGCAGACGATTCTCAACCTTATTTGCCGTGCGATAAGGACCATAATCGGTTGCTCCCAAAACTCGATTCGCCGCAAACCAGCGATAAAGAATAAAATTCATCAATTTTTGCGAAGTCTCGCTTGCGAAACAAAGGAACCCCGACACTCGGGTATGTAGTGGATCTTTTTTATATCTTCTGAATTATTGTTGCATTGGAAATTTAATATTATTTTATCGCGGTAAATAACTTTTGGTGCAATTTTTGATCAGCTCATTGTTTTCTCCAGTAACTTGCTAGTGAATTTTTACGACTAGTTTCGAGTCTTCAGGCAAATGTGAATGGCTCGAAGAATTTTGAATGTTTTCCATCCGAAAATTTCGTTGAGTAATAGTAAGGCAAAATTAGGCCAAAACATGAAAAAAATATTATTTTAGATTCACACCAAAAAAAAAAATATCTAGCCGAACCGTTAGGTTTTGAAATCGCACGTATACAGGGTGGTCCGGAAAGAAGGCACTTGTTTCTACAGGTCGAATTAGTTCATTTTTTTGTTGTTCAAATTGTGAACGGGGTCCACCACTGTACAATGAAAATTCTGTACAGGGTGGAAAATCTAATTGTGCTTGAAACTTGGGTAAAAAACATGGCGGTGGACTGTCTGATGAACTCCAACAGTTTTTTATACGTAAAGATGAATTGAAAATAGAACAAGGGTGCCTTTTATAGAATAATCGACTGATAATACCAGTGGCATTGCGTGATACATTTTTGAAAGAACAACATTCCACTCATCTAGGAGTAATAAAAATGGAATGTTTGGCTAGATCTTTCTTCTGGTGGCCAAATATCGATCAGCAGATAGAAAGGTTTGCAAGAAATTGTGGAAGCTGTAATATATATAGACCCTCACCACCCAAAAGCGTTTTGAAACCATGGAAATTTCCTGGAGAGGTTTGGGAGAGAATACACCTAGATTTTCTCGAAATTTTCAATAAAATATTTTTGGTTGTGGTTGATGTACACTCCAAGTGGTTGGAGGTTGAGGAGACAGCATCCATGTCAGCTAAGTCAACAATAGGAACGAAGTCTTTGCGCTCTTTTCGGGTTGCCACGTATTTGTGTGCAAAAACGTTCATTTCAGATGAATTGAGGAGATTTTTGACAACTAATAGTATACAATATTTGAATAGTCCACTGTACCATCCGCAATCGAACGGGGAGGCCGAAGCATGTTGCAAAATTGCTAAAAATGGCCTAAAAATTTTTTTTTTGAACAATCCTAATATATTCGATCTCAATTTGGAATTGAACAGATTTCTGTTTGACTACCGCAATAGTGTGCATAGCACCACGGGTGTTACCCCGGTAGAATTGATGTTCGGTAGGACCCTGCGTACCCGTTTTCATTTGATCAAACCCTCCGATTTTGTTAGGTGTGAGGTACTGACTGAACAACAAAAATTCATAGGGAACTTCAAGGGAAAATCGGTGGTGAATTTTGAAGTGGGGGAGAAAGTGCTCGTGCGTGATTACAAAAATCCGTCTAAACCAGGTCGGGAATAATTTCAAAAAAAATTAATGAATGTTTGTATATGGTATGGATTTCAGAATTTAACGCCACGTGGAAACGCCATACCGACCAGTTGCGAAAAGTCACTGATTTTGATGATGACACTCAATCGTTGAGTTCTGAAAACATAATGAATTTTATTCCACACTCTCTAGACCACAGCGGATTCGAAAACAGCCTGATAGATTAATTTATACATGAGTTTTTTTTTGTTGATTTATGGTGGGAGAAATGTTAGGGACCTTTCTAATGATATATGTGGCAACATTGTAAAATATTAATTTGTATTATAATATTCAATATCGAGGAGTTAGTATGTATCCAGCAAGCAATATATCTATTGAGTAAAGTGTTCCTGTGAAAGCAGTTTTTTTTACCCTCCCAAATAATTACCATTTGTGAGGACGTAACAGGTTGAAAGAAAAGTCAATATTGATAATGTTGAGTAGAAGTTAGTATGTTCCTTTTTGGAATGGTATAAATAAATTAGCTCATTGTCGTATGAAATAAAATATGTATATGTGTGTATACGGGGTGTGTACATATAATTCACCCAGATGAACAACTCACCAAAAATCATTTTGTTTCAAATTCGCAAATCATTCTCTGGTATTCACTTAGATGTTCTGGTGGATGATGCAACAGGGTAGGGACTATTTCCTTGGCTATTGCTTTCACATTTTGTTACCAACAGAAAATATTTGTTCAGAAACAGAACAAAACATCATTCAATTCGATCATTGGAAACTATGTGGTCATTCTGAGGGGTGTTATGTTCAGGGTGGTCTCCGAAAAGTAAGAAATAATAAGGGGAAGAAAAATTAAGAGATTTTTGAATACAAAAAATATATACAGGGTGTGGTAATAGATTACAAACGCACATCAATTGTTATTTCATAATTTTTTTTTGAGAAGGAATCTGATTTTAATATTCCATTCTTAGGGTTTCTTTCTACGTCAGAAATTCCACGTTTGGTCTGGACTGATTTTGATGGAATAGCTGTCCATTCTGGGACAGTGGAGAATATCTGAATATAGATTGAAGCCTTGGTATTTCATAGGACACCTGCAGTGTTTCCGGTCTCGTTATAACTATTGGACAAACTGGGCTCCTCCGGAAACCAGGTTTTATGTGTTACTTGTGAACGTTTGGTCATTGGGAGTTAGATATTATTTAACATATGCCCAAATAGTACATTTTGCTTATATTTTGGTGCTTCGAGCTTGCTTGTTTATTGTTAGCGGAAATTATTGCAACCCCACCTTGCTTGCTCATTTTTAAAAACCGGATTGCGGTACGCCTGAGCTCACGCGACGCATATAAACTTTCCCCCACCATTTGCACATTTGCCAGACTTTAATTTCTGCATTATTTTTTTGTAACGCGCTGTGTACTCACCTACGTAAGGCATATTTTTAATTTTTTTCAGCCCTGTGGTATGAGCTCATTTGTTGTTTGTGCGCATAGTTGCTTGACCTGTTCGATAATTTGAAGATTGACAGAGCAATTTTTTTTGTGCTTGCCTGCTGTGCTACGACCTTAGGCTTGAGTATCGCGAGTTTTGCTGTAAGAGGTCCTAATATATACTTTGTTGAAGACGTTTGCTGTCGCTAATCAAATGAATCGAATCTGTTTTTCCTATTGAATTGGCCTTTCCTTATTTGAATCCTATTTGATAATTTGCGGGTTGAGAAATTAAACCGTGGGTATTAACGTGGGAAAATTTACCTGGCGCCCTAGATAATATCAATAAGTAACGAACCTCCTCATCTCCACTTCAGTTTAGTCCGGATACCCGTCTGTCATCAGGCAGCCGTGGTCAATAAGTGACCTGGTATTATAAGGACAAATCGGTAGGTCGCAGCGGTAAATTCTGTCGATTTGTTCATTAATATTTTTTTCATTCATGACAAGAGATTCCAACCTCTGTTGGGTGGCTACGCCACAGCACCACGCCAAACCGTCCCCACAAATAGTCTTGTGAACGTCTATATTTTGTTCCAGAGTTATTTGATAATTAATAGTTTTGTAACGAATTGGTATTCCAACTGTTCTCAAGAGAAATCAATTCGTCCTGAAAGGCCTTCTCCAGTAAACCCAAGTTTTTCAGAATGGAGCATTGAACTCCGTTTTGACTACTATTTTCGCAAAAACTACCCTTGTCTTTTCTTTCACTCCGCATTTCCTCTTTGTACCACTCTGATTGATACAACAATGGTATTGTTGCCTCATAGGAAATGGTTGAGGGTAATGGTCGCCAAAACGCCTCAGTAGTTATTTCAAGTTTGTGGGGTTGACAAAAAGCTAGCGCCCAAACGCTTGAGGAAATCCTGTTGGTTTGAAAGTCAAAAATTAAAAACTCACATTCGTACCCACATTTTTATAATTATTTCGAAAACAAATCAATAACCCGTCGACCAAAATAATTAATAAAAAATAAATGACTAAGTAATATATAGCCCCATATATACACACATAGAGGGTGTCCCAAACTCGATGGCCTATTAGACATTTCTGGAAAACTGGACATAGGATTATTTTGAAAATTTCATTTCTAGGGTAATTAGTTCTGTTCTATCGATCTAAAATATTTTCAGCGCTGCGACGTTGCCGCTTATATTGAAAAGTAGCAACAACTTTGATATTTTAAATGGGACACTCTATATATGATTGCATTTCTCGCTTTGTTATTGCTTTCCGATTATTTTTGTATGATACTTCCCTATACCTATCTCTAGTGGTTTTCGAGAAATTCATTGATTTCCTTATTTTTTTGTGCGGAACATAGCTTTAATCAAATGCTTATTACTGCGGTATTTGGATTCGAAGACAGCTGAAATTCAGGATGTACTTTGACAATGCCCTGTGTATCAGTTGTATCTAAGAAAATTCTTTCTCCATAATACAGGGTCGTTCAAAATTTGTGATTTAACCGACACATACAAAAGTGCTGAAAAAAGCATTTTTTCAAATGGAACATCCTGTATATTATCGAAAATCCTGAAAGACAATTGAAATTCCTTCCAAATGATGTGTCATGTTCCTATACCTAAATAGTCAGGTTTCCGAAATAAATGCAAGTTTCTATAAAAATTGGATTATTTTGACATATTTTGTATCAGGTAGCTATGAAATGTCATGGAACATGTCATTATGAAAATTCGACAATTAATGCATCAATAATAAAACGTTTGCGCGTCATCAACGTAAATTTGATAAGAAAAGAATCAAAATATAAATTGTTTATTCTTCATGGTCGATATGATAAAATTATAGCGAGAACATGCAAAATGTTCTGTAGTATATTGAAGTGTGTGAAGATGATAAACTGATTGTAAAAAGAATGATTAATATACAGGGTATTACAAACTCGATGGCCTATTAGACGTTGTGGGAGATGTGGGACATAAATGCTTGAAATCTTGTATTCCACGATAAGTGATTGCGATATACCTATTTGTTACAAGCAGATTTGTTGCCACATCTGCTTGTAACAAATATCGACTTCCTAATTTTAAATGGGGAACACCCAATATTTCATTCCGTATTTGAATTCTTCTGATAAATACAAATAACTTTTACTAAACATGTCGTATACCTTTCTCTACCTTTTATCGAATATTGATTATTTTGTAATTGTTTTGCTACCAAATTGGGACCAACTTTAATTCAAATATCTCTTTTTTAATTGAGTTTTTTTGGGTTTGTATCCTTCCACAACCTAAAAAATAATAGAAATAATATAGAAAAACTATACAAGTTTGCCCTTCTACTCTTGTATACATTTTTTATATTGATTCTATAATTTTTTAAGTTGTGGAAGGTTACAAATCCAAAAAAACTCAAGTGAAAAATTGATTTTCCTCCACAAAAAATGACGTTCAAGCAATATCATATGCCTTCCTATCTGTTGCCCACACAGGACTCAAATTCAACTTTCATCCAAAAAATATTGATTAATTTCAGTATTATCGAATGATTGGACCATATTTTATACGGGGTGTCTGAAAAACACTTTCTTGTAGGCGATAGGGAAAAACGGCCATAAGTCATTTATTTACCTGTTAAGAAATCATGATTCACCTTAAGTAGAAATCAATTTTATTTCAATCAAAGAACGTATGGAGGTCATATTAATCGCTAATTTATGTGTTCGAAGTGCTGACCATTTACACGCAAACATTCGTGGACCGAAGTCATTACAGTTGGTTGTTGCTCTCCGAACCTCTTCTGGCCGAATTTCCTCGAAAGCACGTATTACCCTATGCTCCAATTCGTCTCTTGAATTCACAGGTGTTTTATAGACGATCTGTTTGATTTTTCCCCAGAGGTAAAAATCAAGAGGAGTTAGATCTGGTGATCGCGGTGGCCAAGGCTGTGGACCCAAGCGTCTTATCCACCGATCTTCAAAGGTTGCAGTCAGTTCACTGCTCACTTCTTGTGTACAGTGTGGGGGGGCACCGTCCAACTGATACCAACAACTCCGATATACATGAAGCGGCAAATTGTCCAAAAAGTCGTTAACTGTTGTTCTCAAAATATTCAAATATTTTCCAGAATTCAAGTTTGCATCATAAATACAATATGATAATTTATCATTCATCAGTAAACAAAACACATTGAAACTGAATTTTTCTTGAAATCCCCTTTCTTTTATAAAATGGGGATTTTCTGCAGCCCAGAAATGATTGTTTTTGCGATTGAATATTCCCTCTCTCGAAAATTTAGATTCATCGGTCCATATAATTTTCCGAAGGAAATTTGGATCTTCATAAGTCCATGTTAAGATCCATTCACAGAAACACGTTTTGGAGGATCATCTCTATGTAGCGCATGAGCTTTGATGAATTTATAATCATGCATTTTATGTTTTTTTAAAATTCTCCATATTGAACTGCGGGTCATACCTAAATCTTCAGTGGCTCTTCTTAATGATGCATGAGGGTAGGCGTGGAAATACCCCAAGACGTTAATTTCATTTACTTCGTCTCCAGTTATCGGCTTGTTTTGATTTCTTGGTGCTTCAATATTCCCAAACGCAGCATAATTCAGTTCAATTCTTCTGAATTTTTTTTCTATTCATATGTGGTAAATTTGGATACAGTTCATTGAATTTTCTGCATGTTCTCGAAACAATTCTTTGGCACTCACCGTGAATATAAAACAAATTTAAAATATCTACATTTGAATATGCATTATAATCCATTTTCAAAACTTTCTTCTGACAGAAACACTATGAAAATCACTGCTTGTCAAACTTAAAGTTTGTTTTGCTCTTTTCTGGTCACGGCACACTAGATCATTTCAGTTGGGAAATATGACCTATGTTGATTAGTTATACTGGGAATTGAAAATGATAGTCACACACTTCAATATACTACAGAACATTTTGCATGTTCTTGCTATAATTTGATCACATTGGCCATGAAGAATAATCAATTTCATCAAAACTTCATTTGACATTGCCTTCCATTTTGATTCTTTTCTAATCAAACTTCATTTGAATTATTATTGCCTTCTATTTTGATTCTTTTCTAATCAAATTTACGTTAATGACGCGCAAACGTTTCATTATTGATGCATTGATTATCGAATTTTCATAATGACATGTTCCATGACATTTCATAGCTACCTAATACAAAATATGTCAAAATAATCCAATTTTTATAGAAACTTGCATTTATTTCGGAAACCTGACTATTTAGGTATAGGAACATGACACATCATTTGGAAGGAAATTCAATTGTCTTTCAGGATTTTCGATAATATACAGGATGTTCCATTTGAAAAAATGCTCTTTTCAGCACTTTTGTATGTGTCGGATAAATCTCAAATTTTGAACGACCCTGTATTATGGAGAAAGAATTTCCTCAGATACAACTAATACACAGGGCATTGTCAAAGTACATCCAAAATTTCAGCTGTCTTCGAATCCAAATACCGCAGTAATAAGCATTTGATTAAAGCTATGTTCCGCACAAAAAATAAGGAAATCAATGAATTTCTTGAAAACCACTAGAGATAGGTATAGGGAAGTATCATACAAAAATAATCAGAAAGCAATAACAAAGCGAGAAATGCAATAATATATAGGGTGTCCCATTTAAAATATCAAAGTTGTTGCCATTTTTCAATATAAGTGGCAACGTCGCAGCGCTGAAAATATTTTAGATCGATAGAACAGAACTAATCACCTAGGAAATAAAATTTTCAAAATAATCATATGTCCCGTTTTCGAGAAACGTCTAATAGGCCATCGAGTTTGGGACACCCTGTATATGCTATACTAATCCAATGGTTCCACTGGGGGTGTCCAGGGATCATTATATGGTAGGATTCTAGCAACGTGAACAATTTCCCTTTTTGAATTTGCTGAATTCCCCTTGTTGATTTCGTAGGTTACATCACTTGTTTTTTTTTCGCTTTTTTATAAGGGCCAAACCATTCCAAAAGTAGCTTTTCGCTTCGTCCCACTTTCCGGATTGGCGTGAAGACCTTCACCTCATTGCTTACGTAATATTCTACATATCTATGTCTTTCGTCAAATCTTCTCTTATCTTTCGCTTGGCGCTTGTCCACGTTGTCCACTGCCAAACTCCTAATGGCTAGTGCTCTATCACGAAGTTTTAGCGCATCATCTGATTTCCCGTACTGTAGTAGATTTGCTTCAGTTGGGAGGATGGGTTCACGGCCGTAAACAAGATTGAATGGTGAGAAACGCGTAGTGTCCTGGATGGAGGTATTGAATGCAAAAGTTAAAAGACTGAGATTTTCGTCCCAGTCAGTTTGTTGCGTATTCGTGAATATTGAGAGCATATTCGCGAGAGTTTTGTTGAATCGTTCTGTGAAGCTGTTCGTCATTAGGTGATAAGCCGTAGTGAACTGCCTTACAGTACCCATAATAAGTAGCAACTCTTGGACTACTTCCGAACGAAATGTCTGTCCTCTATCACTCAACAAATATCTCGGAGCACCATGCCTTGTAATAATGTTGTTGAGAATGAATTTTGCAACATGGGTTGCTTTGCCATCCGTAAGAGCAGCCGTCTCCACCCATCTCGAGGCGTAATCGGTGGCTACAATTATCATTG
The DNA here is from genome assembly GCA_032362365.1 of Zygogramma bicolorata. Lineage (NCBI taxonomy): Eukaryota > Metazoa > Arthropoda > Insecta > Coleoptera > Chrysomelidae > Zygogramma > Zygogramma bicolorata. The sequence continues at coordinate 49,226 of JAVJAQ010004106.1, read as the reverse complement.
TTTTTCCATTTCTACTGCGTTTGAAAGGGCCCAATAAGTCTATTCCCACACGTTCAAATGGTAATTCTATTGGAATTGGTTGAAGTAGCGCTGGTTCTTTCATATTTTCTTGGCCCTTTCGCGCTTGACAGTCTGGACAGCCCTTGACGTATTTTTCTACGTCCTTCTGTAGTCCAACCCAGTAAAACCGTTTTTTGTTATCCCTAAATGGCCCGCGGATGGTTCAGAGTGGTGTGAATAAAGGATTTCTTGTATCAAAGATTTGGGTATTACCAATGAATTATCCAGACCTTGAGGGTCAGGATTTGCTTTGAATAAAGTCCCATCAATAATCCTGAAATTCTTTGACCTGCGGCGTAGCCCTATAGAAATACTGGGGTTATTGGGATTTTTCACTGCTTTTATGAGTTCCTGTAGTTCTTTGTCCTTCTGTTGCTCATTTTTTAAATCCTCGGGTGATAGAAGGAAAGTTGGTATGTCATCTAGTTCCAATGACTCTAAGCCCATGTTCTTTTTCATTACCGGGTTTCTTGAAATACAATCGACATCCTTGTGTGCGGATCCTTGTTTGTGAACGATGACATAATCAAACTCCGCCAGCTTCAAAGCCCAACGTGCTAATCTCCCTCTTGAATTTTTGAATGTCTTGATCCAACAAAACGCATGGTGATCCGAGAATATCTTTATTTTCCTGCCATAGATGAGGTGTCTTACTCCAGAGACCAGACAACTGCCAACCCTTCCAAATCGGTTATGGTGTAATTAGCTTCTGCTTTGGATAGACTTCTGCTGACATATGCTATCGGGTGGGGTTCACTATTTGGGTCACTTTGCAGAAGAATTGCTTCGATACCGGCCGTACTAGCATCCACTCTCAATTCGCAGTCTTTATCCGGGTTAGAATGTTGGAGGACCGGAGCTGTTGTCAATTTTTCTTTCAGAATGTTGAATGCCGCCTCTTGTTCCTGCCCCCAGAGGAACTTTTCGTTCTTTCTAGTAGCCTGATGGAGGGGTCTGGCAATCATTGAAAAATTCTTCATGAATTTTCTGTAGTGATTACATAGTCCAATGAAGCTCTGTAGCGTTTTGACAGATGTCGGCTTCGGATTTTTTTTTATGGCTTCTAATTTCTCCTCATCCGGTGCTATCCCCTTTTCGCTCACGATGTGGCCCAGTATTTTCACTTCTGATTGTACATACACACATTTGCTAGGCTTATGTGTGAGACCAGCTACCTCTAAGGGTTCGAAAATCTTTTCCAATTTTTCGAGGTGTTTCTCCTTTGTTTTCGAGGAAACAACTGTATCATCCAAATAAATGAGTACATCTTTCCAATTCATGCCCTCGAATACCTTGTCAGCAAGAAATTGAAAAGTGGCAGGTGCATTACACAGTCCAAAGCTCAAAACGTTGAATTCGTACGATCCGTGTCCTTGTGCTACGAATGCTGTATATTGTTCGGATGTCTCCTCGACATTTACCTGATGGTATCCGCTGAACATGTCCAAACAACTGAAGTATTTTGCCCCTCCTAGATATGTCAAAAAGTCTTCTCTATTTGCTATGGGGTATGTTGACTTCCTCGTGACATTATTCAACTTCCGGTAGTCCACACAAAATATCACTGTTCCGTCTTTCTTTTTCACTAGTACGATTGGGCTGGCTCATGGTGAGTGACAGGGTCGAATAATGTTGTTCTCTAGCATTTCCTGTATCTGTTGGTCGATTATATCCCTCTCTTTTTGGGACCCCCCGTAAGGATGACTCCGTATAGGTTTTGTTCCTTCCAGAATTTCTATCTTATGGGTGGTCAAGTTCGTTTGACTCATTTTACTTGTAGATATTGAAAACACGTGAGAATATTTGAGAAGCAGTTTCTGTAGTTTTTCTTTGAAATCGATATCCTCTATGATACTTAGCTTGTGATCGTCCAATGTAACGTCATCATCATTTGGGTCGGTTTCGTCTAAATATAATAATATCGCTTGTTTATCGGGGTCTTCTTCTTTTTTCCATAAATATCCCAGTGTTGATCATTTTGAAATTTTTTGGCTTTGTATGCCAACGTTGGTTATTTTCCACAAAATTCCAGTATCTTGATAGGGAGAGTCACATCCAGTAATTCCCCTAGGTATCAGAAATTTTTCGTTAGGGAAAAAGTCGTATTTTTCCAGCTCCTTTCCTTGGCTGTACATCGGATTATATGTTGTTCTCTTGGTTCTATAATTATGTCGTCCTCCACTGACAATTTAACCACCTTTTCGACATCTAAGTTTTTTTGGTTATGTCAGTAGTTTCAACCATCCTTCTGGCGTGCAGCTCAATTTCGTGTGTGATGATGAGTGGTGGGTTTGATTCCTTTTTGTTTGTGGGGAGTTGGCAAATTGTTACGTCTATTTCAACATTTTCAAATATTGACTTTATCATTTTGCTAACAGATTCCCAGTCTGCCTGATCCAGTCCGCAACAAATTTGAGGTAGGGCAAGTTTTTTCACATCATGCTGTCAGGTGAGGGTCTTCAGGGTATTTATTGATGTCCAAATATCTTCCAGTGTAGGTTTCTCCCAGTAGTTCTCCTTTGTGACTAAATGATAGATATATCTGATACCATCTTTCAAAAGGGCCACTTCTCTTTTGTGCTGCTTTTGTTTCATTAATTTTTGGTTGTTGCCAAATTTTTCCAGAAATTGTTTTGCCATTCCTTTATTCATTTTCAAGTCAGCGGAAACACAATGCGCAAGTGAGAAACTGTTTGCTATTTCAAATATATTATTTGTTATTTCTTCAAATTTAACATTAGTGATATCGGAGGGCTTGTTTGGAATTTTTATAAATGTTTTCTCCTTTATTTGATTTTCGATATGTACTTTAGTCTTCGATTCTAGTCTTGGTGTATTTTTTATATTTTCAGTTTCCATCGCCTCAGATTTTGTTAAATATTCTTCTTCTACATGATGATTTTTCTTTTTTCCTGTTCGTAACCTCTGATGGCAAAACAATTTTTCTATTTTGGTATTGTAGTGGAACTGTTTTGTCTTTCAGATTGATAGTGCTGTTGAATTCATTCAAAAATCCATTCCTAGTATGAGGGGGTATGCCATTCTCTCGATAACTACGGCGGTGCAAGAGGTTTTCATTTCTCCAATTTCCAAATTGAAGGTCGTGGTTCCTAGTATTGGCACTTTTCGTCCTTCGGCCACTATCAAGTTTTGGGCGCATTGATTTCTGTCGATAATTTGTGCCAGTTCTGCGGTCATCACGTTTAGTTGGGATCCCGTATCCAATATGGTTTCTATCTCCTTATCATTCACCAGGCTGGTTATCGTGAGAATCTTTGATTGAGAGTTGACATTTGTATGTGATTCTTGTATATCTGATGATGGGGAATGTTTATGGTGTTTTGGTATTTTGACAGATGATTCCTTGGATTGAGTGTTGAGGCCCTCTTTAATGAACGGACGTCTGGGGGCCTCATCGACGTCACTCGGTGTTTGTGTAAGAACCCTGGTTTGGTCGATCTCTGCAGACGTTTGCCATATGTCCTATTCTTCCGCAATAGTAGCATCTTGGCCGCCCATCGTATGTCCCAGTGTTGGGAGGTCCACTGTGCTGATTTCTCATGGGTCTATTACTTTTGTTAATGTGTGCTCGACTATCTTGTGGTTGGTTGGTTGGTTTTGCTTGGAAAAATGAATTCTGACGCAGGCCTCGTCTCTGTTGTTGGTATCGAGGGGGGTTGGTTCGTTGTGGTGTAACCTGATAGGCTCGAGATTGATTTTGATACCTCTGGTTTCTGCCGTTATAATACAATTGCCGTTGGTTGTGAGGTATTTGTTGATTCTGATGTCCAGGTATTACACTCCATTGCAGGCTGTGGCAATTCATATTACCAGGTATTGGCATATGACAGGCCTAATGAATACAGTTACAAGGAGTGCGAGTCGTGTTATCCGCTGCCGCTTGCATCGAAGAGATATTATCTAGTTTGTTTATTATTCGGTTCATCTTTGGCCAATCCAGATTATCTTCCGTGAGTAGTCTGTAATTAGGATATAGTGATCTCTTCAAGCCATTTTCAAAATACTATTGATGTCAGTGATATTGTGAGTTGAATCATATTTCCCAAAAAGTGCCTGCAAATCGTAGTAGTAGCTCTTTATCGACTCTTCGTCTTTCTACTTTCTATCATATAGTCTTCTTTCCAATGACCATCTTTCTTCCTCTTGTCCATACTCTTTTACAAAGTCTTCTTTTATTTCATCCCGAATTTTTGTTTGACTTTGTGCTTGTCCAATGTATCTTTTAACCACAGCTTTGCAGCTCCTTCCAAAAACGTCCGAAAATATGATATTTTTAGGGTGTTGGTCCATCCATTCGCCGCACTGGTTCTTTCATTATTTTTGATGAATGATACTGCATTTTCTATGGAGAGGTTGAATATTTCTGGGCATGAAAATTTTGGTCTCACCGGAGTTACTGGGTTTGTTAGGGTATCAGCAAAGGTTTCGTTTACCACATTTTTCACAGTTTCGGCTGTCTGTTGTATTTCTCCCGTAATCGATCCTGTTGAACTTCCCTGTTGCTTTTGAAGAAGCGTTATATTTGTTGTCGTGGTATCCTCTGGTTCAGTGTCGTCCTGGGGGTATGGAATTCCTTGTAGTGGTTGATCTTCGTTAGTAACAATGTCCACTGGTAAAACTGTTCTTGTATCTTGTTTATGATCATCCGCGACTTCGATTATTATTGGTGGTGATCGTTTAACCTTTGGGTTTTTTTCGAGAATAGATTGTCCTCGCGAAAAAGACTAGTGCTACTATGGGGCGGGGAGAATGTTTCTCCGAAGGGTTGTTCTATTTGTAGTCTCAATCTTGCCCTAGTCATTCTTTGATCTTCCTTATTTTGTATAAGTACTATTTGTGAAATGAGTTTTTCTACCTTCGTGTCATGAATATATAGGGGGATTGATGGGGGGACAAAAAAAACACGAATAGTTACGATCTGAATTTTTTGAGATGTTCTGGGGTTCTCGGGGTTGGCCGCCGATCTACTTTCTCCGAATCATCGTAGAAATAAAAAAATACGTACTCTTCTTTACTAATAGGGCTTCCTGGACCAATATCTCGGGGGGTTGAGGGGCTTTGGGGTGGTATTATTTCACGAATAGTGCTACAATTACACTATCTTGCTCTTCTATGTTTCAAAGTTTCTCTCTGTTTCCTACTCGGACATTTATTACCCATTTACCCAAAAATACTCATGCAGCTGTAGCCAGTGTAAGTTAAACACGTAACCCAACAACAAGTTGTATTTAGGAAATTGATTCCTGGGTATTCGCCCAGTTTCAATGACACCGTTCACTATCTGAATAATAAATCGGAAGCAGAAATGTACTATAAAACATGAAAATATACACGGGACTTCGCAACAAAGGGCATCACTTCAAAATTGAACTCACACTTCCGCCGAACGTGAAATAATTGTCGTTTCTAATGCAATAATCGACATCTTATCGAGCAAATAAGGAAGCAAGTAGTCAAAAATTAGATGTTTCGAAATAATCTAAAGAATACTTGAGACGAAAATGAAAAAAAAATACATGCGTACATTGTTGAAGGTTTTTTTGAATTCAGTAGTGAACATTAATGAAGCAAAAAAAAATTATTCATGACAAAAATTAACAGGAAGATTGCGTAAGGCGCCTTCACTACATGTCGCGAACCCAAAAGGCTCGCAGATGGGGGTCAACTCAGATGGTAGAAATTATATAACAATAATAATCATTGGTAGAAAAAAGTCAAGTTTATTGAAATGGAGATGAAACATAGCTTTCAACAATGTTATTAATAAAGTTCAGCAATATGAAAATACAAAGAATTGGTACACTTACCAGAGGTACATTTTAAGGGGTGTTGGATGTGTTCTCTTCGGAAGGTGGCAACTAATTTCCTCTGACTTGTCGCGATTTTTCGGTCGAAGGCTAATATCGCTATTCAGCATTATTGCATTATTGCTAATTGCCGAATATCATAACACTTAGGTAAATGAACTTTTACTAGCTCGACCGTTAATGTGTGGTGCACTAAGGTTATAAATTTGGAAAATTGAATATTTTCAGAAATTAGTATTTCGAAAATTTTCCTTCAGACAATGGTGTAGCTTTCTGTTAGGGAAAGAATCTTCATTATCCGATCAGTATTTCGAAGATTACCCCTCTCAAAGTTAGAACCTTTTTCTCTTTATGATAGTAATATAGATTGACATTTTTGCAGCAATTCGGCTCCCTGAAAACTGGGAGCATCCTAGGTACCTCTCACACTCAGGACAAATTTCAGAAGTAATTTTCATTGATTGTAAATACTTAAAGACATAGGGTCGGTTGCATAAAGAAAAATCAATCGTATGATTGACTAATGCCACATCAATTTTGATGTTACGTTAAATGTCAATTGTGTTGCATAAAACTTACCGATGCTACGATTAACGATCCATTAACTAATGACGGAAAATACGTTGCAACAGTGCTTATATTGCATTCCCAGCGTTACCATTATTGTTTTTGATTCTGTCAGGCTGTCACTTTGAGGTTATAATTTTGTTTACTTGTTGGTGTCTGGCGAAATATGGAGACTTCAAAGAAAAAAGGGGTCCCAACTATACCGAGGTGGAAAAAACTACCTCGCTGGAGATTGTTATTAAGAACGTATAGTTTCCCATAATACAATACAGCTATGTAAATAGCTGTCAAACTATTCTATGATCTTTTCCAGATATGGACATATAATCGAATGAAAGCAATCTGGTATAATATCCATCAGAAGAAAACAGGATACATGGAGGAAAATCGAATAGCTGTTTTACCATTCCAAGAGAGTGGAAACAATTGAGAATTTTATGGAATAATTTGAAGAAAACAACTAGAAAACTAGTTGATTTCCCCAGCATTAGGCATGTTAATATATCGATTTTTCATTCTCGCGATTATCTTTGTTACTCGATGAACAATTCGACAAACTGTTGATTTGTTTACATTGGAACTATCCCCTATCACTTGTTGATATGCACCAGTCGCGTAGTATCTCAGCGTTAATGATAACTGATTCATTGCACTCATAGGCAAGTTTCTTTTGGTAACGGGCTCAATCTCATCTCCAAATGAATGGATCGATTCCAAAACCACATGTTTGGAAAATCTGAACCGTTGATAAAAATCGATAATTCTTCTTCTTATGAAGGCAATGATGTTGTAGACATGTTCTGTAATAATAAATGAATATATATATATATATATATATATATATATATATACATATTAGAGGGGAAGTCTTTGCTGACCAGTTAAGAACAAAACTGTAGTTTTTTTGGGTGAAGAGCAGAACGGAAGTGTACTCTTGTAACACCAGTTTTTCCAATATTTCGATGATGTTTATTACCATCTTCAGGGAAAAGCTACAAAATTATTATTTTAAGTTATCACATCAAATAAACAGTAACAAGAACCTTACTGTATTTGAGGTTAGTCGTATTATAAACGTTGGTGAAGTGAAATAACATGTCACAGACGAAAAATATGTTCACAGTCCAATATTAAAATTTTACACCAAGTAAATTGTTTAAGAAGCCATTAAAATATTAACAAGATTAAAAAAATATAGTTGCATATTCAACAGGTGAATACACATAAAAGTCGAACTTTATCGGTTGAATATGAATTATGAATGACATTGAGAATGAAGTTTGAAATGACAGCGTTGACATGAAGTATGGAACATCTAGAAACAGGTGTGTGAAGAGACATCTGCCAGGATGGAACGACGCCAGAGTGACAGAACACTGCTACCATCTGTTCGGAATTGATTACTATATTGATTACTATAAATTCAATTCCGAACAGATGGTAGCAGTGTTCTCTCACTCTGGCGTCGTTCCATCCTGGCAGATGTCTCTTCACACACCTGTTTCTAGATGTTCCATACTTCATGTCAACGCTGTCATTTCAAACTTCATTGTCAATGTCATTCATAATTCATATTCAACCGTTAAAGTTCGACTTTTATGTGTATTCACCTGTTGAATATGCAACTATATTTTTTTAATCTTGTTAATATTTTAATGGCGTTTTAAACAATTTACTTGGTGTAAAATTTTAATATTGGACTGTGAACATATTTTTCGTCTGTGACATGTTATTTCACTTTACCAACGTTTTTAATACGACTAACCTCAAATACAATAAGGTTCTTGTTACTGTTTATTTGATGTGATAACTTAAAATAATAATTTAGTAGCTTTTCCCTGAAGATGGTAATAAACATTATCGAAATATTGGAAAAACTGGTGTTATAAGAGTACACTTCCGTTCTGCTGTTCACCCAAAAAAACTACAGTTTTGTATATATACATATATATACCTCCTTCATATAAACTTATTCACAAAAAAACTGAATCTGTCGACATTTTTCATTCAAGAATATTCAAATTATTTTTGACAGAATTTTCATCGGACAGTATCTGATTGTACGTTAATTAGTGGAGCGGCGATGATTAGGCTAATGCCTCGTCAAATGCGAATTGATTTGACATTAGCTCTTGATTGGCCTTTATGCAACCGAGATCTTACGTTGAATAGCCATTATCATAAGTTAACGTGGCATTAACTTAATGTGTCGTCAAGTCACTTCTAAGCATTTCTGTGCAGCCCAATCTCGCATTTAACGCCACGTTAGATATTCAACGTGACATCAAATACTTAATTGGCTTTTATACAACCGGCCCATAATATACTTATTTATAAAACAAAAAACTGAATTCAAAATAAGTTTCGAAGATGATGGGTGTTTTTTTTTCATTCACTTCTATACGTCAGTGAGGCAGATATGTCAAGAGTTGTATTGAATTGTTCCTACATATGCCAAGAGTTGAAAATCTTTATATTTATTTTCAGAATAACCCTCATTTGATTTCCAACCTGTTGCACACTTTTTTTGTCTAGGGTTAATATCAATTGCAAAAATGATCATCAAATTTATGATTACGAGAAATTAGCAACAATAAAAACTTTCTGTTTCGCTTTTGAACAAACTGAATAATTGGGAATTAAACTCCCCACAGCAAATGATACCATTACCATTTATTCAATGAACACACCACCTTGTGCCATTTCAAGTATTCTTGACATTCTCGTTATTTCTCTAGTAGCTATAGGCAATCTGTAATTTTACCTGTGAATTTTGTCTACAAGGCCCATAAAATTTGCCAAATCAGACACTTCTGATTCACTCAAATTAAACATGATAGACTGTGTAGCAACATGCTTCCTAAGAGTTGTTCCTCTAAGAGTTTCAGGTTTTTTCGCTCCACATTCTTTCGAAAACTCACTTAGTAGTTTACACGCATTCAAGCAACCATTTGGTGTATTTGGGATACCAAAAATGTTTGGGTTATCACTTGTACCAGCATCATTTCTCAAACTAACCAGCAGATTCATACAATTTACAAATTCAGTGTTTAGAAGTACAGGAACTTCTTGCCCTGATTTTCCTCGAATGGTGAATCTTGAGTAATCCTTATTCTTTTTTCCAAAATCAGTTTTCTCTGGAAGTACAATCCCTTCATCCAGCTGGTCATTCAAGTTCTGCAAATTACTGAAGTCACTCAATTTAATACGTTGTACCTCACCAGCACGTCGTCTGTTGAAAACTTGTACTGAAGTTGAAGTATACTTCTGCAGTTGTGTGAATTCAGATGAAGAGAATGAATCTCTTGATGAACAGCAATACTTTCTTCTACCATCTTTCAAAAATGAATTCAAGGCGTTGATATCATCCACAGGAGGTAGTACAACTTTTTCAACCCTTAATTCTTTATTCGAGTTTCACTGACAGTTTTGCTCACATTTATGGCAAAGTCAACTTCAAAAAGATTCAGCAAATTTTCAACTTCTGTCTTTTTCTCGATCTTCTGTTCTTTAATCAATTCAGCAATATATATATTGGCACATTTTTTCACGAGGGTTCCTGCAGCCGTTGTTGAAGACTTATATTGGTTCCTACCACTGTCCATTTTGGCCACAATATGAATAGCAGAGATAATATTATCATACTGTCTAGGAGTGAGAAGGCAAGAGAAGTCCTGAACATCCTGAACATCATATGATAGTGATGTGGTTTCGGATATTTCATGGTCATCTTATTGGCATATATTATGACCAATTCATCATATCGTTATGGACTGATGATGAAATCGTTTCGCAGAACCTGAAAAATGTGGTTTTTTACAAAAGTATTAGCTTTAGGGCTAATATCTGCTTGTACTCGTCTACCGAGTACTAATACATTTCTCTTGCCAGAAGGTGCCGCAACGCATCTTCTGACATGTTTTCTAATGGATACTTTCGAATAATATCCATAACATTTTGAACATGGAAGATATTTTTCTTCGCTACAATCTTCTCTCCTTATTCTGCGGGGAGTAATAAAACTCCCAGTATTAATAGTAATATCCTCATTATGTTGAAAATTACCCTTCTTCCTTATTACTTCAATTATGTTCTTTCTTTCGGGGCAATCTGTTCCAAAAAATTTTATGCAAATTGAAGCAAAAAATAAATTACTGAAATGATAGCATCATTCAGGTACATTTTCCAGGAAGTAAATTTTTCTTGAATTCTAAGTCAAGGCGAAATTTCGCTTTTATTTTGATTGATAAAAATTAATGATTTTATTGTTGTATGAACTCATGTTTCAGAGTAAATATCTAGTTTGGAATAGTCACCTTATGCTTGTTGTGAATTATTTTTGTCCTTCCCTGAACAGTGAGTTTTTACACCATCCTAAAACTAACTCTTGGGCAAACTAGAAAATAGATTCACTTCCGACTCTTCTGGGTGTATTTTTTCTAAGTGTCTGGGTAACTGTGTGAAACATTTTTTGTAATATATGCAACAATTTTTTTTTTCAAATTTGCTGTGGTACAGTATTCATTCTTTTATTATTTTTTCTAACTTGTTGAGGGAAATCTGGAAAACAATTCTCGACTCAATATATTTTTAAATCAGACTGATTCTATAAATGGAGCTTACTGTAATAATTTTAGACATATTTATATTACTTTTGAATAGTTGAATTTTGTAAAGCAGACATTCAATGAAGATATCCCCAATACAATCAGGTTAGTATTGTCAAACACTAAATTCAAAGTTATAGTCTGAGCTCTCGGTATTGGGTGAAAAAGAAATCCTTCAACCTATTGTTAGCTTGAATTAAAATTTACCCCGTATTTAAAATGCGATATCTTTATCATTCATTGTAATGTTGAGTAATTGAGAGTGACTAATAGAATAGTCACCGCTCTTTGTGAGAAATTTAAGAGAAGTCAGTCATTATAGTGTTGTCGAAAGGAAAAGGTTGTTTTATTCCGGAGAATAATATTTTGCTATAATATGGCAGCGGTGGGATCTAACGCTCTATTCGAAGAGGCTTAAAGTAGTGGCAGTTATTCAGTGTATTCAAATAAACAAAACAAACAGTAAAAGTTAAATTAGTGTAGTAAGTGAAGTGAAAAGTGGAAAATGGGGGGAAGTTCAAGGAAATGACATGTGACACCGTCATCGTCATCGGATTCCAGCAGTGAAAGCGATTATGGTCGGTACAAACGAAAATCAAATGCTAAACCGAAACGTAAGTCGAAGAAACGTTCCCCAAGCCCGTCACGTACACCACCACATAGAACTTCCGTAAGTACTGATTCAGTTACTTTGTCTGCGGAAAATACATTAGCAAATGACCAAAATGAAAAAATTGAGCAGTTGGAAAACGTTATCAAGGAACTTTTGGCACATAAACCACAAACAAATTCAAATAATATTAGATCCGATTGCATTCCAGAGTTTTCGCCGGATTCTCTGGGAGCAAGTTCAAAAAAATGGCTTGATAAAATCGAACAACTGAAAGCAATTAATGATTGGGACGAAAAATTTACTATTTACAATATGCAGTCCCGTTTTAAGGGTTTAGCGAAAACTTGGTATAACAGTTTGGATAGTTACGACCACACATGGGAAGAGTGAAAAACCATGATTCATGGAGCATTCCCAGAGCACCACGACTTTCCATCGACATTAAAAAAAATGATCAATTTGGTAAAAACACCTAACCAAACGTGGACTGAATATTTCTTTAATAAAACTGAATTATTGCGGGCATGTGAAATAAAACGGAAAAACGCCGTGGTGATGTTAATAGACGGGATAAATGATCAAGCAATACAAAATGGTGCAAAAGTCGGCAGATACAATGAACCCGAAGATCTCTTTAAGGATTATTTATCTGCGTTGGCATCTACATCGCAACCTTCTATATCATGTAGTGATGGTAAAAGAAAACATGGTAGGGACAATAAAATTTCCTTCAAAAGAGAAAACGTCTCCGATGAACGAAAATTCATAAATAAAATAAATCGTACTTGTTTTAATTGTGGGAAACGAGGTCATATTGCTAAAGAGTGTCGCAACAACAGACTCGAATGCTCTATATGTAGAAAGCTTGGACACCTGGTCGAAAAGTGTTATAAGAAAAACGAGCTTACTACGAAATCGTATCATTCCAAGATATCTACTGTAAAACCAGCTCTATCATGCAAGACAGCAAATAAAAATTTCGAAAAATGTTATGTAATGTCATGTAAGTTGAATAAAATTGCGTGTGAAGGATTAGTCGATACAGGTTGTGCAGTGGTTGCAATACGTGCGACAACTGCTAAAACTTGTGGTGTCAAATGGCAACCCTGCAACGTTTTAATTAGTGGTTATGCTGGCGGTAGTGTTTATGCATTGGGTTCAACGGAAGTCAACATTGAAGTGAATTTGATTGATGTGACTGTTCCTGCGCTTATTGTTCCGGATAACGTACAAACTGTGCCATTGATGATTGGTCAAACCCTATTGAATCATCCTAAAGTGGTGCTAGTTCTAAAGGACGACAAGCTGAGATTGTCAAAGACCAATATTCTGGCTTTACCGGAAGTTGACGAGCTCCCTCCTAGCAAGATTAAGATGTACGTGGACAAGGATGTGACCATTCCACCGAACCATATTGGGTACGTGACAACAAGCTATCAAGGCGATCTTTTCATAGATTTTCAAAGACGGATGATACCATCGAATGAGTACTGTGTACCTAGCTGTGTCTACAGAGTGTAACATTTTACCGATCCAGAACGTGGCGGACTCTGACATCACATTCAAGAATTCTCGACTCATCGCTTGAGGCCAAGTGTGTTTTCCACAGGACCTTCCCGGGGAAACACAGGTAAGCGTGTTTGCAATTAAATCTTTCAAGTACAGACCATTTACTCTAGACGAAATTGATTTTGATGATTCCCTTAAAGATACTGATCAACAAAAATTACCAGCATTTCTCAATAAATATCGTAAATGTTTCGCTGAAACTTTATCGGAGTTAGGATGTGTTAGGGATGTCGAAATGAAAATACCCTTGAACGACGATAGACCGGTGACGTACAGACCCTACCGTCTTTCTATGAGTTAACGGGAACTGGTTGGACATAATGTACGAGACATGCTAGAGAATGGCATAATTCGTGAGTCAAATTACCCATATGCAAGCCCGATTCTTCTGGTTAAAAAAAAAATGGAGAGGTTCGGATTTGCGTCGATTTTAGAGCTTTGAACACCAAGACTATTAAGGACTGTTACCCCTTACCCCGTGTCTATGATCACTTGGAAAGATTAAAGAATTGCACCTTCTTCACTATACTCGACATGGCTAGTGGCTATCATCAGATACCTATGGCGAAAGACTCTATTGGGAAAACAGCATTCGTGACATCGGATGGACACTATGAATATTTGAGGATGCCGTTTGGACTGGTCAATGCCCCTGCTGTATTCCAGAGAGCTGTCAATCAAATACTGGGTTCATTACGATTTACCACCGCTCTTGCTTACTTGGACGACATTTTGGTTCCATCGAGTAATGTGTCTTCAGGGCTTGAATCTTTAGAGTCCATATTACAACTGTTTCAACAAGCAAACCTTACACTACGGTTATTGTCATATATTGGGTTCACCTTGTTTTATGTTAGCCATAAAAAGGATGTCAGTTTATAAAGCCACCTAGACATTCCAGAGAACGGTCGGCAAATGTGCGCAGTGTAAAAAGTGGTGAATAAAGTAGCAGTCGAAATTGTTTAAATCTTTTATTTCTATCGCTGAATATTTTGTATACTGTGATATAACAATTGGCGACGAGGATACTAATCGATACCTGAAATTTGTGGATATAAATTCCGATCAGATTATCGGAATATTGAATATCAGGAGAATATTCAAATGGCTTTCAATTCAGGATTATTGGGAACATTGAACACTTTTGACCCAACATCATCGGATTTCACCGTATTTAGTGAAAGACTATCGCAGTTTTTTATAGCAAATAAAGTCGACGATGAGGACCGAAAAAAATCCATTCTCCTCAATACGTTAACAGAACAGTGTTACATTTTGCTGAGAAAATTGTGTGTTCCAGATTCACCGGAAAAGAAAAGTTATAGTGAACTATCGACAGTACTTGAAAATAATTTTTCGCCGGTCAAATCTTATTTTGCGGAACGTCTGAAATTTTATTCAGCACAACGAAATTTAAACGAAAGTGTTTCTGATTGGGAGGCCAGAGTGAAAAACCTGGCTTCAAAATGTGGTTTCGGCACCGAGTTGAAAACAGTTATGCGTGGCGTGTTCGTGATAGGCATCAACAGTGAGAAAATCATGGACAGATTGTTTGAGGAAGATGCATCGACTGTCACGAATGTTCATAGAAGGAATGCACTTGCCACAAGTGTGGTTTGAAAGGACATCTGGCTCCTCAATGCCGAAGGTCTGGCCAATTTTTTTTGATGGATAACCATTTTATGGACGAACTCAATAATGATTCGATATTTTGTATTCGCGAAACACTTTCATGTCAAACAGAATTAGTGAATAATGGTGATTTTTCTAATTTAAAATTCGATTGTGATGACTCGCAGGGAAATGTCAAACCTGCTTTCATTAAATTATTAGTAGAAAATATATCGATAAATTTAGAGATAGATTCGGGTTTTGCTCATTCAGCGATATCTGAGAAATTATTCAGGAAAAATTTTCGAAATAAAATTCTTCATGAGAATGATCTGTCTCTTAGGGACTATGTAGGTATAAGTTTCAAACCCCTTGGATTTTTAAAATTGTGTGTCGTTTTCGAAAATGATAAATTTCAAATGGAATTGTATGTAATTAAAAACGGGGGACCACCTTTGCTGGGTAGAAATGAGATGAAGATGTTCAATATTGGATTTTGTAAAATTAATTTTAATGAACAAGCATTCCCATTTCAAGAAAGTTTTTCTGACAGTATATCGTCTTCAATAGATTCATACAAAGAAATTTTCGATAATAAACTGGGAACTTTCAATAAATTTGAGGTTTCACTGAAAATTAAACCAAATGCAACTCCTGAGTTTTGCAAGGCCCGGTCGGTACCGTTTGCGATCAAACCGAAAATTGAAGCGGAATTAGATAGGTTGGTACAAAATGGAACATCAATTCCGGTGGAGTTTTCAGAGTGGGCAACTCCTGTCGTACCGATTCTCAAACAAGATGGTGGTATTAGACTCTGTGGAGATTTCAAGATTACCTCGAACCCACAATTAGAAAATCAATATTTTCCGATTCCCAGAATTGAGTATCTATTCAGTCAGTTACAGGGTGGTCAAAAATTCTCTAAAATTGATTTGTCAGAAGCATACCAACAAGTAGTCCTGAAACCTGAGTCACAGAAGCTAGTTACCATCACAACCCATAAGGGACTGTTTTCTTATACCCGTTTGCCGTACGGAATCACTTGCGCCCCAGGAATATTCCAGAATATAATGGAACAGATATTCCATCAACAGGGCATAGTATGTTTTCTGGACGACATTTTGATAACCGGAACTAATGATTATGAACATTTGGATCGTTTAGAAACCACCTTCAAAATTTTGCAAATTTGTGGGTTGAAAGTAAAAAAAAAAAGTGTTCGTTTTTTGAAAATTCTGTTAAATATTTAGGCCATGTCATAGACAAGGAAGGTTCGCATACTTCAGAAGAACGGGTCCAGGCAATAGTAAAAGCACCGATACCGAAAACAACAACGGAACTGAAGTCCTTTTTGGGCACGATTAATTTTTATTGTAAATTTCTACCAAAAATATCCCAAGTATTAGAACCTATGTACAAATTTCTTAAAAAAGGATGCAAAATGGCTTTGGTTACTTTCAAGTTCAGTTCTCACACATTACGATCCGGAAAAAAGAATCAAACTCAGCGTTGATGCTTCTCAATATGCGTTGGGAGCTACAATTTCACATATTTTTGATAACAATACTGAAAAACCCATAGCTTTTGCATCCAGACTTCTTAATTCAACGGAAACTAGGTATTCTCAGATAGAAAAGGAAGCAGCAGCTATCATTTTTGGAGTAAAAAAATTTTATCAATATTTGTTTGGCAGAAAATTTTTATTATTTACCGACTACAAGCCGTTATTGGCTCTTTTCGGTCATAAGCGACGTTTGCCAATGTTTGCCGCAAATCGTTTGCAGCGGTGGGCTTACACTTTGTCAGCATTTGATTACGATATCAAGTTTGTTAATTCGAACCTAAATTATTCCGATTTTTTGTCAAGATTGCCTATACCTGATACGGAGCTGAAAGAACCTTCAGACTCAAAAAACGAGCACTATTTTCTGAAATATGTTGAAGAGTCAAATTTACCAATAGATTTCAAACTAATAAGGAGAGAATCAGCTGTAGACCCGATTCTCAGTAAAGTATTTTTTTATGTACGTCATGGGTGGCCAAAAAAATGTCCCAGTGATGAGTTTAAACCATTTTTTGTACGCAAAAATGAAATCGCAATCGAACAAGAATGCTTGATGTGGGGCTATAGAATAATAGTACCAAAAAAATTCTGGAATCCTATTTACGAATTACATATCACACACATGGGTATGGTGAAAATGAAGAGTTTTGCGAGAGCTTATGTTTGGTGGCCTTCAATGAATAATCAAATTGAAAACATTGCAAGTTCTTGCAAAATTTGTTGCACACTTTCACCAAATACCATCAAATCTCCGTTGTCAGTTTGGAAATGGCCTAGTTCTCCATGGACAAGATTACATGCAGATTTTTTGGACCTTGTTATAATAAATGGTTTTTGGTAGTAGAGGACGCTACATCCAAATGGATAGAGTGTTTTGAAATGCTCAATATTACCGCCTCAGCGACAATAAAAAATTTCAGAGAACTATTCCCAAGATTTAGTTTACCTTCAGAAATTTGTACAGACAATGCGAAAACTTTTACAGGCTACGAATTCTAGAATTTTTTGAAACATAGTGGTATTAACCATCTGACGGGAGCTCCGTACTATCCACGTACAAATGGGCAAGCAGAGAATGCAGTAAAGTTATTAAAAAATGCAATTATTAAAAGCAAATGTGAAAATCCATCTTTGGATACTCATCTTATAGTTCATAGATTTTTATTTCAATACAGAAACACTCCACATTCAACAACTGCTGAAAAACCATCCAAATTACTTTTAGGTCGTAGTTTGAGAAGCAAATTTGATCTTTTATTACCTTCCACTGAGGCTATAGTTAAGTCTAAACAAAACTATCAGCAAAAATATTATGGAAATAAAAGATTGCAACATTTCACAGAAAAACACCAGGTGTATGTTAGAGATTACCGTGCAAATAAAGAAAAATGGTGTTCAGGTGAGATCATAAGAAATTTGGGCAGAAAAACTTTCTTGGTACAAACTGAATGTGGATCAATTTGGAAAAGGCATACTGATCAAATCAAGAGGAACAAAGCTGCTAGCATCAACTTGTCACAAAGTTCTAAATCAGATAAAAACCTTGCAATTGTTCCACGTTCGGATTTGAGTAGAGATGAGGTAGATGATACAAAATGTTTAGATGATGAAACGGCAGTAGACGGAAATGATATAGATAGAAATGAAAATGTTTCAAACGATATTGTGACTAAGAATCTTGAGGAAAAAAAATGAACTTCCTGACGAGGTTAGGTCATTAAGAAGGCGTAGCCAGCTGAAAGCACCGGATAGACTTGTTTTGTAGAATTAGATATTGTTGAATTTGCCATAAATGTTGGGTTGCGAAATGGGTAGCTTAAGGAAAGGGATGTCATATATTGGGTTCACCTTGTTTTATGTTAGCCATAAAAAGGATGTCAGTTTTTATAAAGCCACCTAGACATTCCAGAGAACGGTCGGCAAATGTGCGCAGTGTAAAGAGTGGTGAATAAAGTAGCAGTCGAAATTGTTCAAATCTTTTATTTCTATCGCTGAATATTTTTTATACTGTGATATAACAGTTATCGAAATGTCACTTCTTCAAGAGGATATCTGGGACATGAAATCAGCGAGGAAGATGTCCGTCCAGCTATAGGTAAAATTTCAGCAGTTCAGGCTTTTCCGACTCCTGAAAATGTTCACGAAGTCCGTCAGTTTCTTGGACTAGCGAGCTACTTCCGAAAATATGTTAAAGATTTTGCTAGAATTGCGAGATCGTTAACGCAACTCACAAAAAGGGACGCCAAATATGAATTGACTTCAGACCAGGCAACATCATTTGATCGTCTTAAGGAGATTTTATGCAGTAGACCTGTTCTTGCAATCTACGATTCAGCACTGGAGACAGAACTTCACACGGACGCATCCAAACTTGGGGTTGCTGGAATCCTATTACAGAAACAGCGAGATTCCAAGCTGAAACCGGTTCTATATTTTAGCAGGCAAACTAGTAAGGAGAAGCAGCGTTACCATTCGTACGAGTTAGAGACGATGGCCGTTGTCAACTCTATGCAAAGGTTTCGTGTTTATTTACTTGGAATACCATTCAAAGTTGTGACTGATTGCAACGCCCTCCGCCTGACTTTGTCAAAAAGAGACCTTGTACCCAGAATAGGACGTTGGTGGATGGCTACACAGGAGTTCGATTTTTCTATCGAACACCGCCCTGGGGCTCGTATGGCTCATGTGGACGCTCTAAGCAGAAATCTTGTAGATGGTCCTAGTCCATATGATGATGTCAATATTCTAAACGTGAATATTACAGAAAGTGATTGGGTATTATCTGCTCAGCTACAAGACGAACGATGTAAATATATACACCACGTACTTTCGAGGGTACCGACGGATAAGGAAGAGGCTACAATCCACAAGGAGTATGTGCTGAAGAATGATAGAATATATCGAAAAACTAAAGATGGATAAAAGTGGATGGTTCCGAGAGCTGCCCGCCATACAATTGCCAATTATTTCCATGATCAAGCAGGCCATCTAGCAGCAGATAAGACCATCTTGCAAATAACTCGTGACTACTGGTTTCCTCGTTTAAATAAATATGTTAATCGGTACATTCGCTGTTGCCTCAACTGTCAATATAACAAAAGAAGTGTCGGTCCGCAAGCCGGTTACCTACATCCCATCCCGAAAATATCGGTACCCATGGATACGTTACATGTCGACCATCTTGGACCCTTCGTAAGAAGTACGAAGGCAAACGCCTATTTGATAGTAGCAGTTGATGCCTTTACAAAATACGTAAATATGAAAGCTGTGAAAAATACCAAGACCCTACCGTTGACGAATTTCCTCAGTGAGATATGTGATACTTTTGGGACTCCCAGTAGAATTATCTGTGATCGAGGATCGTGTTACACTAGTGACGCCTTTATTAAATTTGTAAACAAGTTGGGAATAAAGGTAGTTCATAACGCCACTGCAACCCCAAGAGCCAACGGGCAGGTTGAAAGGTACAACAGGACCATTCTTTCGGCACTAGTTAGTTAGAGAAGTTTGTTTTGACGTCATTGTGTTTGTTCCTTGTCATCTTGTGTTATCGTAGAACTGAAATCTGCTGTTTAGAACAATAGTCCTGAACCGCAGACTTCAAGAGGTGACTGAATTATATTTGAAAATGAAAAAACGTCACTGACTTCTGGTAGTGCCGGTACACTACATTTTATCCACAGTAATAGAAAACGGTCATTTATGAGAGATTTATTGGATTTATTGTCAAAGTAGAAATCAAACGCAATGAAAACCAGAAGATTTTTGTACTCAATTCGAACAATGATCTACATATTTTATTAATTGTTTCTTTTATGATGGTTCTCTCTTCAGCTAGGGAGATTTTTTATTTTATCGTTTCATACCCTATCGGGAACAGTGACACACTGGGGCTAATTAAGGTAATTCACCCCCATCTCGTCCTCAGGATTCCATAACGGGTCAACAAATTCCTGGCAATAATGCTAATTTCTTCACGGCCCTATCCGCTTCCATTTTATAAAATTTGTATATTAGGCATTCCAGATCACGTGATGTTTGGAGGGCACACACTAGTTTCACCACAGGGACGGCCATGGTTATTCCATATGGAATTCACAGCCGCTTGAGGACAAACGGACGTTCCTGGGGGGCAGATGCCGCAATATTGATAAATTTTACATTTTTGACAAGTATCTGGAATGCCTAATTTTTATTTCAAGTGAACAAACATGTATTTTTTTTTCGCAATACTCTCTGAAATGAACATTTTTCTACAATAGAATTTACAGGCTATTCAAGTTGATGAACTATTATTCTTGTTGACATGTTCTATTCGAAATAGACGAACTGAAAAATTCTCCAGTGATTCGAAATGAATATATAGATTGATGCACTGAAATAATCCCCCCTCCCAAGATACCTAACACCAGTCAACAATGCTAATCAACCAGATCGTCATGTCGCGATACATCACGCCATTCGTCAAAAAAGAAATTTTACATAAAAAAAGTAAGTATCAGACATCTGAAAACACTAGGAGGCGAGTTCGTTACTGGCCAAGTTCATGCCAGAAGGCCAGAAGGAGGTGTAGTCGGCTACCACCACGAATATTTTGTATACAATGAAGTTTGAAATGGATCTGAAATTTTCAAGTACCTATAATGATGCCAAACACAAACATTATTTATTTACAAACCCAGAGGATCCTGTGTATGTGAACAAATAATGTGAATGTTCGACATTATTGTAGGTACTTGAGAAATTTCACATTTATTTCAAACCTTATTGAATACAAAATATTCATTCCGATATTCGAAATGACATACCTATCACTATTCAGTATCCTCTAAATTGAAATTTGCCTTCAAAACAAGACATTATATACCCCGAACTGATAAATTGACATTTTAGTGTCTCTACTGTACGGCTGTGGTATACTGTGCTGAGAGTACCGAAAAACATTTGAAAGGCCTTCACCACTGGGAATAATGGGTGTGCAATGGCCATTTGATGGGTAATGGATAAATGCGTCGGGCTCCCAGCAATGGTACCAGCTGTCGGCCGCAGTGAACCTATAGGGGGAGGGCCAAACCGGGAAACATTCGAATGGCCTTCACTTTCAAGTATGGGGAAAAGTCATGAGGCCATTACCCTACCGAATGAATTAGTTTGATGGGATGCAATACTATTCCATACGATAAGAAATGAATTTGCAAAAAAACTTCATATTGTCAGAAAACGGATGGTAAACATTCTAAACATTCATTGGAATTGATTGAAGTTAGTTTAGAATTGTTTTTTTTCAATCATCACATTTATCGCTTGTATGAAAAGTTCTTAACAGATAAGTCAAATGCTCATGACTTCGAAACTGCTGGTCCGATTAAGAAAAATAACCATAATGGTCAGAGTTTTGATATCATCAAGATTGAGGCGCCGAGAAAATCTCAGATACCAATTGGACACTTTGGCAACATTTTTGAAGCGCCGTAGTGTCTGTTAAATGTCACTGGCACTTTGACACCAAGCGCCAAACAACCCAAATGGCGCCGAAGAACCCGATAGGTGACAGATTTGGGCGCCAAAGGGACCTTTGGACATATATGTCGTTGGCTTTATGAGCAATGGTTCTAACTCCAAAGAGGAAAATTTTCCAGGAAAATGAAAAAACCATTTGTTCGTTGTATTCCTTGTTGTAGCTGAACAAAAACTTCCATGATGATTCAAAATAATATTATGATGAATATTGATGAAGTTTCATCGCAATTGATAATTGGTAAATTTTTTATTGGAGTTACGACTTTTTATTCCGAAAATATTATTTTTGTAGTTGAGTTACAACCAATTCATAGTTAAATATCTGTTCCAATTCAAAGCAAACCAGATGTGCATGTTTGAAAATTTGATTTTACTGAACTAATCACTTTTTTCTTGAATAACCCTGGTTTAAATTGAACTACAACTTCACTTTCTCCTGTAAATATCATAGTGGGGGGAAACATTGGAACACATAGAAGCTGTGATAACTGCAGGTAACGAAGTTTTAAGACATTGCAAGTCATCGTATTTTGATTTGTCTATTTTGAGTCGGTCAGAATACAAAGTTGGAATGTCCTGTAACCTTGTAGGAGCCACGCTGGAAAATGCCCTGACTGATAGGTCACGCCAATCATCATTAAATCTCAGTTTATACTTGATGCCTGCCGACGTATACTGTATAGCTCGAAGATCCACCACACAAGGATCTTCTACCTTCTTCCCTGGTCAATCTGATTTCACAAAATTGAGGACATCACTCTTCTTGAAGAAAGTATGGTCAAGTTACTTGATTTTCTGTTCAATAGTTGAATGGACGGAGTCTGCCTCCATCTGCGTGTGCCCTTTTTCCAAGTACTTCTGTTCTATTTGGAAATTTTTCAATTCGGACATATTCAAAAGTGTATTTGCCAAGATAACATTCCGGTTTGATAGCAACATCCGTCGCTGTAAAGAATAAACTTACGAAGTTACTATTTATTTCAGACTGATCATTTATAAAATCGAAAATGATTGAAGCAAAATCGTTAGCGTCAAGACCACCCTCTGTTCGTAACAGGTAACATTTTTATTTTTCAAGTTATAAAATGTCATGTTATGTACTACCAACCAACTTATCTTGTAACATAGGCTCGAGACATTCGACTTTGGGCATAAAAGTGTACTCTACAAGTCCATTGTGAAGACAAACTCTTCATTTTCTTTATCTCTTTCCTTCTCAGTTCTTGCTTCACTTTTTTTCTCCAAGTGCTAGTTATAAATCTCTTCAGTTATATTTCCTGTTTTTTATCCAACACATGATTCACATTCATCCTTCTTTGGTTTGAATAAACTGAGATTTTTTTCACAAAAAATGTGAGAAAACATAGATATCGACAGAAGCTTCACATTTTGCTCTTCACATACTTTACAGTACTCTCTATACAATTCTCTTCAAGACTTCCAGTTTGGCTCCAAGTACAGCTCACTCGAAGATTGGCGACAATAATGGGATTCTATTTTTGCCAAACTACCAAAAAAAACTTTCAAGAGTTTTTTAGCCTCTTTAAACGGTTTCAGTCTAGCTCCTGATATTCTATTTTTCTTATTATGAATTCCACCTTCTTCTTCTGGTTTCAGAACCATTCCCAATATTTTTCTCAATATAGTGAATTCAGTCTTCTCAGAAGGATTTTCCCAATTCCTTATTGATTCTTCACTAACTGACAATGTATTCAAGAACATTGTCTTACATACCCTCATATTCTGTTAGTCATTTTCTAGAAAAGATATAAACGGAACCCCTCTTCTGCTGCTGTCATTTTTCCTGTCTCTGGGGGTCAATGTTGGTTTTACTACAGTGTGTAGCTTCACGTATTGCTTTTTTTCTCCCCATGACATATTCCAAAATTCATAAAGAATAATGTTTCTTTCCTCATCAGTAACACTGCTACACTTTATGAGTGAATTCTCCCCTTTACTACACTATCATCTGGATCTACTCGATGTCGTTTCCGCCTTTTCCTTCTTTGAACATCATTATTTTCATCTGGTTGTAAGTGTGATCCTGAATTCTGATCAAACTCTTCTTCATCACTTCGTGAAGGAATATTCTCTTGATCACTGAAATGACTGTTACTGCCTGGACTCCCAATCTCTTGATTATTGTAGACACTTCCTTCTTCAATATCAGGTCTCAAAGAGTCGGAATTTTCGATCGCGGATTTGCTCAACTGTTCATTTCCCTCAGGGCTGCGTTCACATTGAAACGTCCGACAAGGTAACTTACCGGATGATTGACGTCATGGACAAGTCGTCGGGCGGTCGTTAAACTGAACGCTTGTTGAATGTTGACTTGTTGACATAACCTCACTATTATTATTATACACGAAAAGTGAAGAAAGTTGTTGAATCGCCCCTCGTTCTAAAGTTTTCTCAATTTTTTTATAAATTATAATGGAAGACAATAATAATAGTTTAGCTCTAATGATAATATCAGCAGCAGCTCGCGTTTTACTAGAATCAGTCTTATTCGAGAGCGAATCTGAAGGCGGAGATGAAGAGATCCTAGAAGATGCTCAACTTCAATATCACAGAGGGAAAAAACCAGTAAGAATTGAACTGTATTTTGATTCAGTAATACCTTGGCTAAATGATACACAATTTCAGGTAAGGGTGAGGTTAGCGCTAGGTTATACCTACCCACTTATTTTTTTCTAATGCATTAGACTCACACCTAAATAATTTAGGATAGCAGTAGTAAATGAAGGTTCATTGAAGTCTTTGCTTCATTTCAGAATTACGCGTAAATAATTTGTTATTTTGGTGAATGCCATATCACCCTTAATAGGGAAAAAACCAAATGCCTCGAAAAAGACAGTGGAGGAGACAAATTTTAATGGTTTTATGGATCCTTGCTACTCCTGATTCTAACAGGTGAAGTAGAGCATCATTAGGTATATTGTGTTAGATATTTATTCCAGGTTTGGTTTCATCAAATTATTTTTTCAATCTGCTGGAATCATTGTCAATAATTCAATTTCCAAAACTCCATATAACTGAGTAGGTACAAATGCGGAAAAAAACGGGCAAGTGTTTTTTCAGTTTGTGATTCACCTGTAGTAGTGATTGCCGTTCTGTTACTATAATGGTAAAAATCGCGTATGGAAAAAAGTCAGGTTCACCAAAATATTCAAAATATAATGAATTGATTAATTTGTATACAATTTTCCTTTCAGATCGATTGGAGAACGCTTTGACATCGCCAAATCAACCCTATGGAGATGCTTTTATAGAGTAATAAGAGCTTTGAATCAAGTGTCTACTAGATTTATAGTATGACCCAATCCTGAACAAAGAACTGAAATTGCAAGAGATTTTCCAAGGTTTGATGATTTGCCAAATGTAATTGGCGCCATAGATGGTAACTATGTTCCAATTAAAGCTCCAAAAGAAAATCCAGAGGTATATGTAAATCGGAAATGTTTTCATGCGATTCTCCATTGCTTTGCAGGGTTCCCAAGCTCAGTATCCGATGTTAGAATTTTCAAAAACTCAGACATCTATACTGAGCTTATACAAAATCCCCAAGTTTATTTGCAGGAAGAACAGTACATAATTGGTGATAAGGCATACCCTTTACTTAAATGGTGTATACCACCATATATAAATCGTGAAAGATTGATGTTAAGACAAATAAATTTTAATACTATCCATGCTAAGTTGAGACAATGTGTTGAACGGACATTTGCTTTATTTTATGGGGGAATGCGACGTTCACAACACTTAGGGCCGGTTGCATAAAAGCCAATCAACTATTTGATGTCACGTTAAATATTTAACGTGACGTTAAATGCCAGATTGGGTTGCACCAAAATGCTGATCAGTGACGACACATCAATTTGAGGCCACGTTAACTCATGATTATGGTTATTCAACATGTTACGTGACTGATCCCCTGAAGAGGGAAGTCGGAAATAGATAGTCTTTAGTGAATGAAGGATAACAAAAAAAATTTATAGTGTTCCACTAAAAGAAAGTGGCTCACTTGCTAACTCAGTCGGGCGTTGGGGTGAGTAAGAGGTGGTTACAGTAAAATGTAAACAATGGCGTTCCCTCTTCAACAATCCTTTATTGATTTCTCTTCTCTTTCCTTCGGTTTGTATAAGGGGTTAACGTTCTGCTGGTACGTACACACTCCTCTTCAAGAGCAAATTTCTACTAATGAAGATATTATATCAATATTCCGGATAATACTCTACCTTGGTGATCACCTCAGCTTACAAAAGAAATATATGCTCGAAGGGTCAGTGCACTAGTTGATGATATTTGACCAACAAAATAAATTAATGAAAATATACTGTACAATCAATAGCGATAAGCGCAGGAAAAATATTGCCATATACTATACTTGGGGCCCATCCAACGCTGGCTGCGAGTATGCCTTAACTATTTCAGGGTGATCCTATAGTTGGCCTGAAGATTGGGGCAGGTGATGAGTTCTATCAAAGCTTATAGTATATCTTCGTTGAAAGGCCTTCGACAGGCGACAACTCCTACTTCAAAGTTTCATATATACGAAGGAGAACAGCTACTTCAAAATTCCATGTCTCATACGAAAAGGATCCCCAGCTATTTCAAAATTCCATAACCCATACGAAAAAGCCCTAAAAAGAAGAATCTCACAAAGCATACTTCCTTGACCTGGTCAGGGATGCAGAGTGTTTAGCACGAGGAATTTGCCTACTTTTTGAATGGTGTTGGGCTTGTTGAAGAATGGCTGAACACGTGAATATTTAATCCCCTCGACGGGTTTTTGGATGAATCCAAAATATTCACCACCTCTAGTACTTCTTGTCTTTAATCCCACCAGTCCTTGTGGATAGAGAAATATAATTCAATCCTCACGATAAAAGTAACGATCGGTTGGGTTCACGTGTAAGCTATGCGAAAAATGACCCTTGTCAAGACGTTCAAAATTTCTATATCCGCTGTGCCTTTTTGCCCTTCATCTCCAATAATATCCTCGTGCACCGATTTTCGCCCTTATCCATCAATATATCTGCTGTAGTCGATATTTACTTTTCTATGCAAAGTATGAAATAATGTCACGCCATCTTTGGCACTGATTGTCAGACAAACCGGAAGATGTACGCAAACATGACAGCATCCAAATATTTCCGAAAGAAGTCGCTACTGCCACAAACAATAAAACTAATAAAATGAACAGATTTGCAAGATGTCTTAAGGTGCGATTCCATCAAAATAGTGTGCAGCACATTTGCTTGCAAACATTTTGTGCAAAACTCCAACAGTGCAGGTACTAAGCTGGTGTCGCATTTGGCGTCCGTCTCCACTGGTAAGGCTGTGCGTAACTTTTGTAAGCGCACAGTTCAGCACACTTGTGCGCGAACATGTTCACTGAGCAGAGTTTCTGCCGAGACAGTTCAGTAGTTAATATGAACGGGCAGAAAAACGTAGTGCTTTGTGCTGCAGCATGTGTTTTACTATGTAGTCTCCTTAAAAAGAAACGAAGGAAGAAACCGCGATGTTGGTTGAGGCCGTTACTACAGCGACGGAATGAAGAAACGAATAAATTTCTAGAAGAAATAAAAATACATCCATTGATTGGATTTAAAAACTTCACACGTATATCTTGCGAAGATTTCGAGTTGCTGGTTAATGTAACTAGTTATTGCTAAACAAGATACCAACTACAGAAAATGTGTCCCTGTTGCAATAAGGCTTGCAATCACCTTAAAATATCTTGCTACTGGAGATTCTTTTGCAAGTTTAATGTTCTTATTTAAAGTTTCAAAAGAGCTTATTGCTCGGATTGTACCTGAGACTTGTGAGGCGTTGATAAGCGTGTTGAAAGAAAATATTAAGGTAAGAAAATAACAATAATATACCATTTTATTTTAGTCACTTCTATTGCATTACATTTCATGCCAAGATATTGTTTCGCCATCATTCTGACGTAAAAGATCTGAATAATCATTATCGCGGACCTGAAAACTTGAAGCCGGTCCTTGACTCTGACAATTTGACGAATCTGAATACGGTGAAGGCATTGGAGTTGTAACATATTTTCCAGTACCAATAATAGCGTCATACAATAAATTATCTATATCCCATTGTACTAAAATCTTGGTTCGCTCATCCCTAATTTTCATTAATTTCGTTACGACGGCTGCAGCAAAAATGTCTTCGTCATCAGGTTGTTTTGCTTCCATCTGCTTGTTTACGTTATTCATAATGGACAAAGCTTGGGCGATTCTCGGGTCTTCATCGACAATAAGGCGTTTAAGCGAGTTCTTCGGAGCCTTAAACTTTTCGACTGCCGTTTCATGAAGAGACTCTTGATCTTCATTCACTGTGTCATTCTGGATAATAATATCTTGTGATACCTGAAATAGTAATAAAATTTCCTTTTTCAGATGCCTAACACTTTAGAAGAATGGATGATCTTAGAGCGCCAATTTGACCATCTTTGGAATTTCCCTCATTGCATTGGGGCTATGGATGGCAAACACGTTGTTATTCAAGCTCCAAGTAATACTGGAAGCGACTTTTTCATGTACAAAGGTGATTTCAGCATTGTGCTTTTAGCACTGGTTGATGCAAATTATAAGTTTACATACGTAGATGTCGGTTGTGAAGGAAGAATATCGGATGGTGGTGTTTTCAAAAATACTGGTTTCTATGCTAATCTTCAGCAAGGAAAATTGAATTTGCCTGAACCTTACCCGTTACCCGGAAGGAACAAACCAATTCCACATGTCATTGTGGCAGATGATGCTTTTGCGTTAGATATAAATTTAATGAAACCATATCCCGGTCAACATGACAAAAGATCAAAAGAGAGAATATTTAATTATCGGTTGAGCAGAGCGAGACGTATTGTGGAAAACGTATTCGGCATTATGTCCGGTGTATTTCGCGTACTCAGGAAACCTATTCTGTTAGCTCCAGAAAAGACACAATTGATAACACTGACATGTTGTTACTTGCATAATTTTTTGATAACACAAAAATCGTCTTCACAACTTTATACTTCTGCTGGCTGTTTTGATACTGAGAACCAAATTACTCATTGCACTATCGATGGAAGTTGGCGGCGTGATGCAGGCATGGCAAACTTACTGCCTTCAAGACATGTTGGAAGAAGACTCCCTGGCGATGTGAAAAACATAAGAGAAGAATTTGCACATTATTTCCAAACTGACATCGGAATGGTGCCATGGCAAGAAACACTGGCGTAAATAGTATAGGTATCTAAGTAATAATATTAGAGGTACGAAAATAAACTAAAACTAAACTAAAATAATACCTACCTGTCCATTTATTTCGTCGAGTGAGTTCAAGCTGACGTTCGGCTCATCCCTTCCATGAGAGAAATTCAAATATGCATAAGCAAACCATTTCGGCTTATATATATCTAAAATCCCAGAACCTGAAGATTTTGAGTCCGCGATTTTCTTCTTTTCTCTTCGGTATTGAGCCAAAATAATCTTCCATTTTCTCATTACCTCAGTCGAGTCACAATTGAAACTTTGCGCCAACTCTTGAGTGGCGTCGTGTTTTTTGTTTTTATTTTTATAATCACTGTGACTAGAATCCCATAATACAGGATAAGTTTCAATAGCTTGAATAAAATTAATAATTTTATCATTCGTCCAATCCATATTTAGCTTGGTTAATTAACAATGTACGCGCACAAATCAATGTTTTCACTCCGGTAGCGGAAGCAAGACTGAGTTCGCGCACAACAGGTTTGTACACGTCGACGCGAGTCCACTGCCTGCATGTGTGCGCGCACAAAAGTATACAGATGTGCGCGAACATTTCTAGAATGTTCGCGCACAATTTGTCATTGTTTGCTTTAGTGAGTCGACCAGAATAAACATTTGTGTCGCACAATGTGCATTGCAGTGCCGCACAGTTCTGCACACTGGTGGAATCGCATCTTAACAGAAACTGTCCTATATCGATGTTTGAAACTCATATTCGTCCCTTGAACTACTTAATAACCGAAATTGAATGAAACATGTCTGACCACTGTAACTATCTTCGATGTCAAAGTTGGCAACACTGATTGCAAACGCAATCCGAGAATGGGAAGATCTGTCACTATTTATAAACTGACAGCTACAGATGGTGAGATGGTAAACAAAAAAAATCGATAATAATGACATTTCAACAAGTGGTTAATATTATAAGCGATTTGAGGTCACTCCTGGCATATCAGTGTTTAATCCTTCCAGGTACAATCAAGAGCTCAACTTGACAAAATGTGCGAGCCAAGCTTGGTTCGAAATCCACCAAGTCACATAATCTTTTCGTAGTGAAATCTACTTGGTCACTCCTAATAATACCACAAGAATATCAATTCACCGTATCAGTTTATCTACATAACCCTTGGTAAGAAGCGGAAACATCTCTAGATTGCGAATGATTTCTGAAAAGGAACGCTTTGTGCCGTTAATAATGGTCGAGAAATTATATTTCATTCGATACACAAGAAGTCATATAAAAAAAATATCATAGTTGTCAATGGGAGTTTCGAAGGTTAGTAATATATTGTTCGAATTTCATTGCGTTCGTGGTACCTCCTTGGGTGAGAAAAAATCATCCCGTAATCACCGCCGCTCCACTGATTAAGGTACAATCAGGAACTGACAGATGAAAATTCTGTCAAAAATAATTCGAATATTCCTGAATTTTCGGTGAAAATTGTCGACATTCAGTTTTTATGTGAATAAAATTATTTAACCCTGCGTAGGTCGCGCTCGATCTCTCAGATGTATGACGCATGTGTTTTCAAATTAATATCTGTAATTCGCCGAATTTTAAACTGTGCTTCTTGCTATCTTGCTATGGTTGTATTCGGGTTCACAACAAAAACAGTTCAGGAACGGTTCGAAATAGTTGGACTGTTGAGGCGTGAAGGGTTTGTCGCGAATATATCTACATTAATTGGGTGGGTGACTCTTTTTAACTGTCCTAGAACAGTATTTATTGCGAACCCGAATACGGCTCATATGTGTTTCTTCTATGCATTCATGTGGCTAACGTTAGTAGTAGTAGTAGATTCCTAACCTCTTGTTTTTATTAAATTCGGCAAATACTGCGCGACCTTTTGTGTGACACTATTTGACGTCTGAAAATATGGATTCTAAGAGATTATTTGATCTTACAAACCCTGATGATGTTGAATATTTGACACAGTTTGCGTTTCAAAATAATGAAGAACTCATAAACAATGAAATTCTGGACGAAAGTGATTGTGATGAAGATGATATAATTGAAACTGAAATTCTTCATTCGGACATTGAAAGTGGTAGTGAAGTTGAGTTCAATAAAGACTGCTATGCAGGATACTATTTAGGGAAAGACAAAACAAAATGGGGAAAACACGTGCCCACGAAATTCAGAAAAAGAATGCCGCATAACATCCTTAGAAAAATACCTGGAGTAATTGGGTCCGCCAAAGGTATAAAAACTGTTCTCGATTCCTGGAAGTGCTTTTTTTCTGACGAAATGATAGATCTCATAGTGAATTCTACAAATCTGAGTATACAGACCATACAACCGAATTATAGTCGTGAAAGAGATATAAAATTGACTGATTCAATTGAAATGAAAGCTTTCTTTGGTCTCTTGTACCTAGCAGGTATTTTGAGAAGTAGCAGACAGTCTTTAGAAGATTTATGGTCGACAGACGGCATGGGTGTTGAGTTGTTCAGAACAACTATGTCTCTTAGAAGGTTCAAACTTTTGTACAGATGTTGTAGATTCGACGATAAACGTACAAGAGTTGAAAAAAAAAATTTGACAAGTTGGCTCCCATTCGAGATTTGTTCGACCTTTTTGTGAACAACTGCAAAGCATGTTATTCCGTCGGCCAAAATGTTACGATAGATGAAAAACTTGAGGGTTTTAGAGGAAGATGTTCTTTCAGGCAGTACATTCCCTCAAAACCCAATAAGTATGGAATAAAAATATTTGCCCTAGTAGATTCCAAATTATTTTATACCGTCAACCTAGAAGTGTATGTCGGCAAGCAACCTGAGGGACCCTTTGAAGTTAGTAATACACCTACTGACTTGGTACTGCGCCTTGCTGAACCTATCTATGACACCGGAAGAAATATCACCGGAGACAATTGGTTTACCAACCTAGAGCTCGTAGAAAAACTAAAGAATAAAAAGCTTTTATATGTTGGCACAATGAGAAAAAACAAAAGGCAGATTCCACCAATATTTTTGAACGTCAAAGAAAGGGTACTATATTCATCTATGTTTGGATTCAGTGAAACAGCCACTTTGGTATCGTATGTGCCAAAAAAAGGCAAAAATGTATTACTCTCATCATCGTTGCATTTTGACGATAATACTGATCAAGGCACAGGGGATCAACATAAACCTGAAATAATCACATATTATAATGCCACAAAATCAGGAGTTAATACTGTAGATCAGCTATGTGCCACATATAACTGTGCACGAAATACAAGAAGATGGCCAATGGTAATCTTCTTTTCTATGATGAATATTGCAGCCATCAACGGAATGATAGTTTTTGCTGATAATAAAATGCCTTTGCAAATAGGAGGGAATATCTAAAGATGCTAGTTCACAGTTTAGTTGCAGAACATCTTGGACGTAGGGGACAAATAAAAAGTCTTCCAGCACATCTACAACAGGCACTCAACAAGTATAATCCAGTTTCAGAAGAAAAGCATTCTCCACAAAAAGTAGATAACATCAGAAAAACATGCAGACCGTGCTATTCAAAAAATAAAACAAGACTGACAAAGTACAGATGCCGCAAATGTGAAGATTATTTTTGTTTAGAACATGCCACAATGCTCTGTAAAAAATGTTTCGATGAGGACATTAATCAAAGTTCGAATTCTGACTGAAACGTTTATTTCTGATTTTTGTTATGTTTTTCTATTATGCTTCATCACATGTTATGTTAACCGTATATGGTGTTCTACCTTAAATCATGTTTTTATTTTATTATAAGGTTAAGGTTTGCTTTTATGTTTATATAAGAATTTATTAATTTATGTTGACTTTTTCTAATTCAATAAAAGTACCTCATATTTGTTTTTGTTTTCATTAATACGATAGTAGTTCGATAGAATATCATTTTTAAGTTCATACATCTGTGAGATACCGCGCGACCCCCTATGATCCACAACAACACGCGACCTACGCAGGGTTAAGGGAGGTAGGCATGGTACAATTATACAAGGTATGTTCCACGGACGGACGAGTTTAGGCTCGTTCTGCGCATTCCACCCGTCGCCGCCATATTTACTTTTTTCCGCTTGTAAATTCAAATGTACTTTGAATTGAATTGGGTGAGTTCTGCTCAATCGCTACAAAGATTGACTACAAAATGGAAATGAAAGTGGAAAAATGATACATTTTGAGAGTTTTTTGGTTTGCTAGTAGCTTATAAGAGACACATATAAGGAAATGACGTTTCTTTAAGTTGAATCACGAAACGCAGTAAATTTTTTTTACCATATTTCATTTACAATAATATAACCATAATAATAATAATATTGTCCCTTCAATAAATAGTTACAGCATGAACATTTTTTTGAAACCGTCACCTTGTTTTGTACTTTTTTTGAATGTTTTTTCTTGCGGCTCTACGGAATTCTTGAGTTGTTGAGGTGCATTTTGTTTTTTTCTTTCGCCGTTGAGAACTGCAAATAATAAATGAGCATAATAGAATCGTCAATTGGAATGTAACTGTCATATATTACAGTCATGTGTTTTAACTCGAACTGTATATTTTTTTTATAGATATGGAACCAAAATTTTGGAACATTACTGCACATCTAGTACACATAAAGCATGATATCTAAAAACACTGTAGGGATTTTAACTTTTTGAAAAAGATATAAAAAAATGTATTTGTTTACCTCGCAGCTTGATTTTCTCGATCACAATTTGAAGGCGCTAAAACTGGAGGATGCGTGGAAAGATCCACGATTTCTTCATGTTCATGACTCAAATTTGTCGCCGTTTTCTCAGGAGTCGTGGCTTCTTCGGGATGATCACGTTCTTGAGTTTTTTCTTCACTGTAGACATTACAAAAAACTTTAAGTTTTGAATTTTTTTCTATCGATATTTGAATCATATCACATTCAGCAAGTGATTATTTTATAATATATCTGAATGTACGAAATTTTTCAGCATTAATATTTTCTATCTACTGATGAATATTGTGATTGTTTCATACCAAGGATTCCATGTTTCTCCTGATAAATATAAATTTGGAATCGCATCTGTTTTTAGTAATTTTCTCGGAGGTGGGAGATTGTATGTTTTGGAAATCCAATCATCTTCCTTGAAACATTCGTCGTTAAAATGAATCGAACAAACACGAGCTGCAATGAAAACATCTCATCAAAATTCACCCCGGTAAAATCTTATAAAACAATATTGTTACAATATGCCTCAATATGTTAAAAATAGGAACATTATTAATTCAAAAACATATTTTACTTTCAATTCATTTACTTATCCAGCAAGAGCTACACAAACTTTTACTTACGATCTTTTACGGTTTCATTGACATATCCAGTGGCCTCCGCCCACTTCTTCAACAGCACGGGATCTTTCGGGAACCGAAAATAGTGCAAATGTCGAGAGATTATTTTTTTCGAATGATTTTTACACGTTTCCACTTGACACACAGATATTTTTTGAAATAACTTTTGCACTTAACGTGGCTCATCGGCATTTGACAGATGTCAACAGACGTGGACAGATCATGGACAGATGTAAACATAAACAGCAATTTGGCGGCCTCGGGTGGAAAGAGCGAGAGAGAAAAACTGTATGTGTGAGAGAGAGAGTACCCCTACCTGCGCAAGAACATACCTTGTATAATTGTACCATGGAGGTAGGTATATGAAATATTGACACAATTAAGGTTGGTGAATATATATTTATTATTACAGAACATGTCTACAACATCATTATCTTCATTATCAGAAGAAGAACCATTGATCCGAAGGCCTAGAATCTTTCGAAATTTACGATGATATTGATTTTTATCAAAGGTTCAGATTTTCCAAGCATGTGGTTATGGAATTGATCCATATATTTGGAGATGAGATTGAGCCCGTTACCAGAAGAAACTTGCCTATAAGTGCAATGAATCAGATATTATTGACGCTGAGATACTACGCGACTGGTGCATATCATATAGGGGACAGTTTCAATGTACACAAATCAACAGTTTGTCGAATTGTTCTTCGAGTAACAAAGATAATCGCGAGAAAGAATAATCGATATATTAACATACCGAATGGTGAGGATATCAACCAGGTTGCTGTGAATTTCTATGGAATTAGTGGCTTTCCTAGAGTAATTGGAGCCATAGATTGTACATACATCATAATTATATCTCCAGGAAGTGACAATGCAGAATTATATAGAAACCGTAAAGGTTATTTTTCGATAAATGTTCAAGCAATTCGTGATGCAAACTTCAAAATCCGTCATATCGTTGCACGCTGGCCTGGGTCGGTTCACGACAGTACCATATTGAACGACAGCCCATTACCTGCATTATTTGAGAATGGTACATTCGGCAACAAATATCTACTGGGTGATAGTGGGTACCCTTGCAAACATTTTTTATTGACACAACTTCTCAATCCACATAATGAGAGTGAAATTGCATATAATAAATCCCACATATCAACAAGAAACACAATTGAAAGATGTTTCGGGTTACTGAAACGTCGTTTTCCTTGTCTTCATTCGGGAATTGCCTTAAAGTTAGTGAATGTCCTACCAGTAATTGTAGTTTGTAGTGTGCTTCATGATATAGGAATTGAACTGCATGACAATGAGCTTTCTCCTGACGAATTTCCATGGGATGAATTGATAGAAGATGAAGCACTTGATATGGCAGTTGAAAGAAATGAAAGTACTGCAGTTAGGACAGCATTGATCAATACAGTGTTCAGAAGATGATTTTAGATTTTTCGAATTGTTAATAACATTTAAAATGTTCATATCTCAAAAATTCTGACAAATCTAAGCGACATTTCATAGTTTGTTATCACCTTGCTAGGGTACCTTTCAGAACTATAACAGTTGATCCAGTAATTCCAGGAGAATACATATACAAGTGAAAAATCATTGATTTGGATGGAGCAGCCGAAAATGATATAATTGTCTCAGCTCTCGAATATTCTTTCTTGGAGAAAAATTAAATTTTGTATCTACATTCACTCGTCTTTTGTACGAAACAATTTGAGACTGAGATACCAGAATGTTCAGTATTTTGAGCACTTTGAATGTTTCACATGCAGTCAGAGGCTAGGAAATGCATGAACATCAATTTATTTCCAGAAATTGAGCCACATATGTAAAATTTTT
The DNA here is from genome assembly GCA_032362365.1 of Zygogramma bicolorata. Lineage (NCBI taxonomy): Eukaryota > Metazoa > Arthropoda > Insecta > Coleoptera > Chrysomelidae > Zygogramma > Zygogramma bicolorata. The sequence goes on along the minus strand of JAVJAQ010004106.1, from coordinate 12,888 downwards.
AGTTATTCTATCAAGAACAAATATGACGATTGCCAAAAATCTACCAGATGCTTTTCAATTTGTCAACAACTAACTAATCAAATTACTGTATCAATTGAAATAAATCTAAATGGCACCTTCTCAAGATCACAACAAACTTTAATTCGTTAGAATCTGCTAATGGAAAAAAAACTGAAAGAATATGTTTTGAGTAAGGTTTCCATGAATTGTCTCATAATTTTTTTTTATAATCTCTCGAATATTCGCTGTTTGCCAAATACCCAGTGTACCTCTGGAGTCGAATGCGGGGAGCTGAAAGAGAATATACTGAAAAAAGAAGTTATGATCAGAATTGAATGTAAAAATCGACATTTCATATTAACCAAATCAATAATGTACATTACAAGAAAGTTTCTCAAAACCTCATGGGTATGTTAAATGTTCATCAACATATTTGAATTCAAAATATAATAAAAATTTCATTCAGGAGTCTCTGGTTTTTTCAATTAGAGTGATTGTATTTTCATTTGTATATTATGTTCTTTTATCATGAACTTGGTTTGCAAATTGGCATTAAACAGTTTCCTTTTGAAATATTTATATTTCATCTGTTCTGTAGTGATCCTTCTTTTGTTTTTTTGAGTTTTCTTTTCCTGGGCAACAATCTTGCTCTTCAATATCTTTTTGACTTGAGGTTCAGGTTCTAGTGGGGGTTTATGGATTGGTGAAGGGATTTCTTCTGGAGAGGCAGGTTCGGGGTCAGGCTGGTACACTGTTTCGGGGACAGGCTGATACACAGTTTCAGGAGAATTTATTTCCACAGTTTCTAGATCTTCACCTAATGGAGATTCCGAAGTGTTATAGTATATATATTCAGAATATTCTCAAGTATTTATCCCTTCATGAATGTGCTTAGCGAGATGAGAAAATATGAAGAATAATGATTAAATTACCAGTCTGAAATCGAAAATTCGCATTCCCTACAAAATTTTGTAATGTTGATCAGAAAACAACTACTTTCCTGGTTAATTCCACGCTGAACATTGAAATACATGTTGAACATTACTATTGAAGGGAAGGAATTACCAAATCATTTGATTTCAGTTAAATTTTTATCACTTTCTCAAAGTCAACCCTTTCAGTCACCACTTTTTTTAAATATCAGAAAATTCAGAAATTGAGTACAAGGAATGATAGGGCAATTTTATTGAACTTTCATCAGATTTCTTTTCGTTTTCATGTTTTTTTTGTGATATATGGCATGTCCATTCTGATGGACATGATGACTGATAGATATTTTACAGGAGGGAACAGAAGTGTCCAAAAAAGTCCTGTTTCAAGAAACGTATTCATTTTACCAACTTTTTATTCATGATATCCATTCTAACAAATCAACTTGAGAACTGAATAAGGTAAATGTCCCAAATTCGAAGAGGTTAAGGGGCATTTTGATTTGTAAATTAAGCAGAAATTCCGTATACATCATTTCAGCAAGCAGATACTTACATACACATAGGAGCACATTTTTTATATATTTTCCTCAACAATAAAAAACAATAAAGACACATACATTTAATGAGATATTTTTTAATATTCTTGATTGCATGTGAACCTAATTCTGACAGAGTCAACCTGGTTCAGTAGGTAATTCGGACACACATGTGACCATTATTTGGACATTGTCCATAATGCTGAATTGCATCCCCTAATTCTGACATTGAACATAAATTTGGGAGAAATACATTTCAATAAATGGAAAATGAGAAAATCAAAAAGAATTCGTTGGAATCAGATATTTTGAAACTTTTTCATTTCATTCACAGTGAAAATACCCCGTTTATTACATAAAACAGGTTCCCCAATTTTCTCTTTGATTTCATTAAAATTGTACCACAAAATATCTTTTTTTATTGGCCACTTCCAACTATTTCCACTCTGTGTCATCACGCTTACGAATGCTTGGTCTTTTTGAAGATCCTCAATTACTCCAGGGAAGTTTATATCCAGATAATCCACAATCACGTAATCTCCCAATTGAAAATTTCTATCTTTATTTAATTTATTATTTGAAGTATCTGAAGAACTGTTCGCATTTTCTTCGGTGTCACTATTATCACATATTTTGCGTTTAACATTTCTCAAACTGGGATTCTTACAAATAATTTTTCTTTTACTTGTCTTCGTTCGCTTATTTTTCAACTTCTCCTCTCTTTGTCGTTTACGGTTTTCTTTCTCTTCCTCCTATTTATCTTTAAAAAAATTTGTAACGTGTGATATTCATTTTGACTCTTTAAACGCTGTTATATCATGTATTGTCAATAACATATAATAATCGTGTTGTGTTGTTACGTTATGATTATGCTAGTCAACTCTATTCGAATACCTTTTTTCCTCTTTTTTTTTATTTTTGATTTCACGTGTAATAATATTTAGTAATTAACTATATTTTTCATTTATCATTTATTACGATATACTTACTTGCTGTCGCTTAGAAGATAGTATATAATTCATATTAACATTTCCTGTAACTGGGTACCCCTGTTGGAAATAAATTGCTTTTTTTTTTTTTTTTTTTTTTTAGTTTCTTGTTTGTTTTTGTAATATGCTTTCCATTGCTCCGAAGTTGCAACAGATGGAATTTTTAATGTGCTTTTTTTCTTCTTTTCAGTTTTCGTGTTTTCAGGCCAAAATAGAATAGATTTAAACGGAGAAGGAACCTGAAATGGTAAGCTACTAGAACAAATTTGTTGTTCAGTACGTTCTGGGGATTCGTTTTCCTTTCTCTGATTAGAAACTGCATTTCTTATAGCTTCATCCACCCCTGTTTGGTTCATGATAGGCAGCTGTTCTGGGAACTCATTCACATTTTCAAAATTGGTAGAGTTCACATGCTCCATATTATGTTCTCTCTGTTGGTCTTCCTTGGTTTGTTCTTCACCTTCAGCGTTCTCTTCCACATTGTCAACTCCTACATCATATTCGGTTAATAAAACCGAACCACTTTCGTTGATTATTACTGGAACAGAAGTTTCAGCAGTTTCATTGTTTTTTGCAACGTCAAATATTTCAATTTCCACTTCTTCACTTGAATTATCAGCATTCAATATTTCGTTAATCCATTCTCCTTCTAAAACGATAGTATTTTCAGGTAAGTCACTAATTTCTTGCTCTTTATGTTGAGTATTTGTAGAATTCCCATACACAGTGTTTTTTAGTTTCTTCCATAAAATGAAGAGACTGTCATCCTTAATGTTGCCCGTCCATTCTTTATCTTTTGATAAACAAGTTTCAAATTCATCTATTTTGTTTTTTTCTATTAAAGTTTCAATGAATTTTAGATGTCGTTCAGCGAATTCAATAGTCTCATTGTTGTTACTAGGGAGGATATTATTGTCAGCCTCTACAGTTTGACTGACATCAGCAGAAACTAATTTTGAATAATCAATTGCATTCTCATTAAATGGAAACAAACCGCATGTTCGGAATGCATTTTGTAATATTTTCACACTGACAACTTGTTTGATTGTAGTCGCCAGTAGTGGTGCAAAATTTTCTTTCCTGATTTTTTGCTTATTTTCTCCACCCTGAATTTCGCAACTGCGTTTTTCCAACCATTTTTCAATGGATGAAAAACACCTACGTCCATTGGTTGGAGTATATGGGTCGCATTCGGAAATAAGCTTATCAAAATTATACCATTCGCAGAACAAAAATCACTAAGATGCATCGTCAAGTGCGATTTATGCCCATCAACATAAAATATAACGGGTAATGGTATATTGTTTTCAATAAGCCAGGGATAGAATATATTGGATACGAACTCAAAGAAACTTTCTCCTGTCATCCAGCCTGACTCAGACTTTCCCAAACCCCATTTATCAGGCATTAATGCTACTATGTTTTGAGGAATGCGTTCATAGGCAAACATGACCATTGGGGGAGGTAAATCACCTGGAATATAATATAATATAATAAGTAAGTAAGTATAACGAAAAAGTTGTTAGTATAATACCTGTAATGAGTGTTGTTATGCATTCCTTCTCATCATTTGCAGTATGGTTATAAACTGTTTTGCATCCCTTCATTGCTAGTACCTTTTTTCCTTTTGGATAGAGGAAGAAGGCACTCTCATCAGCATTGTAAACTCTTCGTGGGTCATCAACAATTTCGATCAAGTTATTTTCTTGGAGATATTGTTTCACTTCCTGGAACCAGTTTTTAATTTGGACTTCGGTTAATATTGCTCTAGAATGAACGAGGTTTTGAGTCATCCTTTTTGTAATTTCCGGATGTCGGCGAAGAAAACCCTCGTACCAGTGCCTTTCAGGACGATTGTCTTTGAATGGATTTTCTCTTTTTTTCTTGAGTAATAACATACGTACACTGTCCAATAATTGAACTCTGTCTACATAAAAACCCACACGACTTACATTGATAATCCATTTAACCAATGTGCCCTCTTCTTCTGCTGTCAAAATTGTTGGTGCTCCAGTGGAGCAATTGATGGAATATCTTCCATGAAACTTGGAATGCAAAGTTGTTTTCGGAATATCGAATTCCCTGCTGGCTGTCTTAATCGGCATTCCATTTTTTATAGCTTCCAGAGCCAATTTGAGCGTATCCAGTGAGTACTTCTTATTCTTTTTTGCAGCCATTCTGAAACATATTCAAGTTGAAAAAACCCAAATCAGGAAGGTGAACCTAATTGTGACACCTGTCATCCAAATTCAGACACCCGTGTCCGAATTAGGTTACCATATCTGTTTCGCACTAAACACTTTATACAAATGGATTACCGCATTCAGTTTAGTTGAAAATGTAGAAAATATGTGTATAATATAATTTCAATGTGAACCTAATTCGGACAGTCTATGTCAGAATTAGGAAATGAGAATGTTAACCCTTAAAAGCCCGAATTATTTTTTTTCATAAAATTTAGGTATATTCACGACTTTTTCACTAAATTAGGGTTAATGAAACTACCACAATATATATTCAAATTTTTTTTCAATACAATTGATTGTAGAAAAAATGTGTTACATATATGTAACGCTGGGCTTTATCACTACCTTTTTGATCATTCAGTATGAAAACCCACATTACATGTCAAACAAAGGCCAATGTCACATTTCTTGCACATCATTCTTGCACTTGTGGTACAGAGTTCCATAGCGCACCGCCTTCTTTTTTGATCGGGTACATAAACAAGGAGGTGATCAGTTCTATCATATCGAATAGCTTCACTTACTCTTATGTCCTTGTGAACTCGTTAGTGAAGATGATGGTCTTCCAGCTCCTTTTGCCGCTGAACCATATTTTTTTAGGTGGGTGTTGACAATTTCTCGCCTAAACTGGAGTTGAGTGACAGTTTTTCCAGGCTTCTTGTGTAAAAACCAAGCATTTTGGATAGAGACATCTATTAGCCACGTTAGTAGGGATCACCACCATTTTTTTGAACGAATTGCTATGCGATACCTTCCTATATTTTCGTGCATCAAATCAGTTCCACCCATTGCTGCATTGTTTTTCCCTATCAGATTTGGTCGTGGAACTGATATGATGTTTTTCTCTTTTTGCGGGTATCTTTTCACATGAGAGAGTGGCTCAACTCCATGGCATGTGGAAGCGACAGTAACAATATTATTATCTGCCCATCTTGCAAAAAGGATCCCAGTGGTTCGGTCAATCACGGAGTGATGTTCTCCGCGAACTGAAGATTTCTGGAGAGTTTTTTTCGTAGGAAGAGGTATGCCTTTTGGCAAGAAGTTTTCTCGCATTGTCCCGGTGCACCAGTATTCCTCATCCCTCATATCCTTCAGTAAATATACGCTGGTAAATAAATTATCCACGTATATTTTGTATGGAAGCTTATTTTTGTTTTCCGGCATCTCTCTCATCATCATTTTTAGAGGCGCTGAACACTTCCCATATAATACTTCATCAGTTGCATTGGCCCTGGTATTTTTCCCTTAGTACAAATCGAAATTAATCAAATATCCATCTTTGCTGTTCAGACACCACATTTTAAAACCGGATAGGTTATCCGGATGAACTGCTTGCACGAGTGTTTTCCATAGTACTTTACCATTGACTCGTCGTAATTGATTTCTTGTTCTGGTACAAAATGTTGTAAAAAAGCTGCTTTCAATTTGTCCATAATTGGACGAATCTTCCACCCTTTATCATTGGCATCTGGCTGTGTATTATCAGCACAGTGCAGGTACCTCAAAATATCAAAAAAACAATATCTCCTCATTGAATTCATTATCAAAGGATTTCCCATATCGGGCTGAGAATCCCAATAATATCGCTTGCCAGGTTTTTCATTATAGCCACTCAAAATAAGTATTGCTATAGCACATTTGAGTTCTTGGATGGTAATTGTTGGGTCGGGACAATTTTTGAAAGCAGCATATTTTTTTGCCTCCTGTAGCAAGAACTCTAACAGATCGTCAGTAAAGAATAACTCGAATAATTCCACTGGAGTGAGTTTACTATACGTTGAATAATCAGGTTCAGGGAAATATCTATCAACGTTTCGAAAATTACCTTGGATCCATTTGTGTTGGATTTTGTCCTTAGTTACAGGCTTGGTGTTACAATGTACATTGTCTTGAAACGTTCTATCAGTACTTGAGGTTGCACAGGGTTCATCCAACTGGTCAATTCTAGAATTATTCTTTAGTAAAATTTCAGCACCAGCTAGCAATTGTCTAGAAGGCAAATGGTTCAAATCCCCCTCAGCATCTTCATCTCCAGACTCCTCGTCAGTTAGGACGTTAACATCTGGAGGCTCGGTATATATTGCATCCACATCTAAGTCATCATTATATGCCATTTTGAGAGCTTCTTGTAGCGAAAACCCTCTCCTGAAAAAAGACGAAAATAAGTGGTAAGTTATGTAAAATAACCAAACTTTACTAATTTTGAAATGATATTGTGGAAAACTATTGTAACACACATCTTGAAATACCTTATTCAAGAATATTTCGTTCAATTATTCACTATAATCGAACCTGATGGCGAATTCCAAAACACAGTCATTGGAAGTCCTAGCGTTACTTATATGTAACACTCATCTTTTAGGTAAATTTTCCAAAAAAACAAAATTGTTTTCCAAATTCTAACCTTACACTTTCTTCGAACATTCATTGCATACTCCATTCCAAAAATGTATTCCTTGACTAACATAGTTTTTAATAAGTTATAATACTTAAACGAAATTCGGTTCCATTTTTCATTCACGTTTGACTCGGCCGTTTTTTGTCACCTCTCAGAACACTCGTAAACCTCAAAATGACGGTAAATTTCGTTTGCAATAAGTAATATGGTACTTTCTTGTGAGGTAGACACCGCCATCTAGCCGTAAAGTGCGAAAGTTTAAGCACAATTAAATTCATTATTCACCTTTGCGGCTGTTACTTATATGTAACGCAGGGCTTTTAAGGGTTAACTGTCCCTAATACGGACACCCCTATAAATTTTAGGTTATAATTTAAAACGTTATTTTATCACAAAAAAATACCATAACGATACTAAAAAAACCACTACAACATTAAAACATGCAATAATGAATATAATGTGACAAGAAACTTACCTGAAAAGTGTCTGCAAATCCTGATTCACTAGAGAACAACACCGAAATCACCGTCACTCAGTCACCGCCTTTTTCAACGGACGAATAAAGTAAATGAAAGTTGGTATTACTGATGATTTTGGTGGACGATTTTCGATTATGACCATAGATGGCTTTACTATATACATATTGTTATTCTCTTGAATACATTTCTTAATATTTCAATTGGAATCAATTATGTCCGAAATTGGGACACTGTCAGCAATCCGGACATTTACCTTACTACTTTCTATATAAATGGGTCAAACTAGCGCGTATGAAAACTAGTGAAACAGTTTCTGCCACTTACGAAACACAAATGAACCTGACATTTAGCGCAATATATCTTTGATTTTCCTTCACAATTTTTTAATTTACATCGTGTACTTTCCTTCTTTCTTTCAATATCAGAAAAATGCCCGTAATTATCATACCTCTGCTCCGAAGGTGGCATTTCTTCTGTTATTTGGCCTTTCAATTTCAGTTGGCCTGCCTCTTTTTGGAGGGTCTTTGTGAAGAATTAGGTGTTGTGCAATACTCATTCTGAATTCACACAAATCTAATGTTTGGTTTTTTCGGATTCCTAGTTGAAGGGCATGTTTTTTATATTCAAGCCACGAATTTACTGCTGCCATATCCAAAGCATGAGAAATCATGCGTACTGTCCATTTTCTGGTGCGTCGATAAGACCGGTATGTGCTCAATAAGAAATCTAATTTGTCAACACCCCCATATTTGCGTTGTACAATTTTATAGACTCTGGGCATGGGACATCTTTATAATTTTTGGAAGTCTTATCCCACCTCTTGCAGGTATCTAATTTTCCGTCCGCTACAAAATTTGAAGCAACCAATACTGATTTGTTATCATACCACTTTGTGATTACTACACCATCAGTACTATAGTCGGGCTGTTCAAAAGATGGAATGATCACGTGAACGGCACGCACTCTTTGAATGTTCCTCTCCCCAATGTTACAAGTCCGATTTACACCACTCAACAAAAACACACACATAAAAACGTAACACACGTAAATACAAAGCACAAATGAGAAGAGTACAGTGTAAACCGTTTTTCATTCATTTCAGTTTAGAAGGCGTGGCTATGCCGGGCAGGCTATATTTAGATGCAGGCATTCACTGATCACGCGTCCTTGAATTCTATCTTTTGAACAGCCCGACTATAACAACAACATCGTAACTGCCTCTACCTTTTGGTTTCAGATCCTTATCGCTAGTCAGTTTTACCCCAGCAAATCTGTTTATGCGTATGGTTCCTACTGCCATTATAGATTTGCTATTCAGATATTGCAACAAACTATAGCTGCTGTAAAACTTATCGAAATATAGCCCGTGGTATTTGCCATCGATTCTAACGGCTAACTGCATCACAGTCCCAGCGCCTTGTCCAAATTGATAATACATATCTTTTATCTCAGTTCCAGACCCCTGGTATAAGATGAAGTCGTAAAATAAACCACTTTGGCTAAGACCCATATTTTGATTCCCCACTTTTTGGGTTCATTTGGTAGATATTGTTTTATATTTATTTGGCCTTTGAAAGGAATAATTTGTTCGTCCACACATAGATTTGTTTCCAGTTCGAGTTCTAAACAACGGTTTCTGATGGAGTTATAAATATCCCTAACTTTCCAAAAGCGATCTGAATTATTATCTCTTGCTGTGATATCAACTAAATGTACTCAACTCAACTTAGTCAATTGACATATGTCAAAAAGTAATGTTTGGTGAATGATGCAATGTTGTCAAATTGTAAATCCTAGATTAGCAAATATGAAAATTGTCAGCGAATTCATCGAATATTATTTGGTGGCCCTGAAAAGGGCCTTTTTTTCTAAATGGAAGATTAGAGATCTTCATGGAATTCGAGAATGTCTTCATCGTCTGCTTTGTGAATATGAATGGATTGATTTTCACTGGAAGATTTATACAGTGAACCAGCTAAACGAAAAAATTCTTCTGTTCTGTTTTTATCAATAGATTGGCATTTTTTGTAAAACATATATCTTGCTAAGTTGCCAGGTATATGAGCCTTCTTACGACCATTTGATAGGTTGACGGCCTTCGCATGGCGTCATGCGGACTCTATAGAGTTAGTCGCCATGCGGACTCTATAGAGTTAGTCGCCATGCGGACTCTATAGAGTTAGTCGCCATGCGGACTCTATAGAGTTAGTATTAGCGCCGGTTTCTGGATCTTTGAATGTTAGGGAATGATTGACAGTGAGGTGTTGATATCCCTGCTCGGAAAGGCAATTGTAAGCTTTCCAACAGTCTGCAATAATTGTCGTTCCCTTTTCAATCCATTGTTCTATTATTGGAAGCAGAGTATCGGTGTCACGTTGTTCGACAGCTACCATAAAAATTTCGCCGCTACCCCTCTCGGAACCTCCAAATACCCACTGTCCTTCAACATGATGACCACGATGGTACTTTCTGTGGCCGAATTTACTCTCATCAATTTCCACAATTTTTCCTGGTCCACCAATCTTTTCCGGTCTATGAAAATGATTCGATCAAAACTTCTCTACAAAAACTAGCCCAATCGATGGCGGTTATATTATCGATTTTAATCTGTTCGCATATCATCGAAAGGGTTACATTTCCCACCCATAAATTAACGAATGCTAAAATTTGAAATATGGATGATTTTGATTTATAAAAGAACCTTCCACATCTGAATTCCTTTGTGTAACAACATTTCCTTTTTTTGTTTTTGGACCCACACTACGTTATAGCAAATCCATCTCCACCCATCAAGTCTAAAAATAAATTAAACTCATTCAGAATAGGATACTTAAATTCATGCACCGTATTATATAAAAATCTATCAGGCAGACTTATTAGGCACATTTCATTCTAAAGAATACGAATTGAAATTGGTATGTTCCTTTGAAAATGAAGCGAGCAGCGTGTCCTATTTTTTTTTTCATTCAAGGAGTCGTGGCTTTTTGAAATGACGATACATATACTTATATTTCAAAAAGTCTATTTAGTAAATGAGACCTCGCAAGTGAAATGTTTGTCCAAATCGTAATTTCACGAAGAAGGAGGTCTTTTTTTCACCTATAATTAAATCACCGTAACCCCTAAATTGAAAAAGATTCAGTGTATCGAAACATGTCTCGAAGACAATAAATTCTCTTTTTCGAAAAAAAATTGGTAAAAAAATTTGGTAACGACGATTAGAAACACGCCCTTTTTATTCGTTAGGTGCTTGGGACATATATTCTACCTTCTTCATTGAAACTTTTTTGTAAAGACAATTTTCTTCTCCTGAAGATGCTAACCTTGTTAGCGAAACGCGCGTCGAGTGCAAAAATATCAGTTTGGTGTTAAAGTAATTGATTTTCAGAAAAGAAGATTTCAACTTTGACACCAAAGTTTGCAATTTCATGGTTTATTAACATTCGTCATTATTTTCTAATGTTTGTCAATTTAAAATTCGAGAAATAATTTCAGTTTCGATAGGTTGTAACGCGATGAGATCTAACCCAAAGCCTAACCTAAATTCAAATTCTTATAGGGAATTATCTTCCGAATCTTATATTGACAAACGGTAAAAAGTGATGAAGAAGGTAAAATGATGTACGTGTGCTTGTGATCATTTTTTAATGCAAAAAAAGAAGGCAGAATATGCCGTTCATAAGAATTTCGAAGAGCTTTAACTTTGGAATGAAGGAAAAGTACTGCCTTTTGACTTTGAATTCTTGTTCAGAATCACAAAATAGATGAGTTGGTACCAACATTATTTCGAAAATAGTTGCTACTATATTAACAAATCTTCAGTTCATACAGCTTAGATTATTGACAATATGGCAACGCCAGTTAGTAAATTAATTCACCAGAATTTTGAATTTGACAGTTGACATATTTATTTTTCTCATTCAATCTGTAAAATTTCAGAAATTATTTATAAGTATTAGAATAATGTGCATACACATATTTGATTAACAGTTATCAAGAGTATTTCATGTAGATTCATTATTTGAACGATTCATGTAAGTACATTTCATAAATCCATACGAAATTACCGCTTTCGTTGAAGGTGTTTTCTTAACCCCTAAATGCATTTTGTTGGAAAAAAGGACTTTCTCGTCGTTTCCGATGAAAATTTTTGATGTTTTTATTCATTTTAGGACCTCCTTAAGCTACCCTGAAAATTTTGTCAAAATCGGTGAAGATACCGTATTCTCCATATTTACCAGTGTTTCAAGTGAGTTATTTCAAGAGATCAGGAAATCAAACCCACATAATTACAGAGAACAGATATACTTTCTTTGATTTTATTCAGTCTCGTGAGTTATTACTTACATTTTCATCTGCAAGGGATTTTTTCGTTCTCCCTTATAAATTATCCCATAGAACTTTCAACTGCTTCCACTCTCGTAGAACGCTAGAGGAGCTACTAAATTCATTTTGAATTCTCATCCATATTGCTCTCTTTTTACTAATGGATATAGTATCTGATTTCTTACACTACACAATATTCCCGTATCTGAAAAAAAATTAAAAGAAAGATCACATCTCTGAAAAAAAATTAAAAGAAAGATCACATCTCATATAGGTATGTATGTATCAACTGAAGATATAGGTACCTAGGTACTTACTTTTATATAATTTCCGTCAGTAGTTTTTTCTCTTTCCGTATAATTTGCTCCCCTTCTCTTGTAGAAGTCTCCATTTCTCTCTATTATTTTCAATCTCAACGAAACCACAATCAAATCCAACCTAACAAAACTTCAAACTTGACAAAATCGAGACATGAAACATGTGAATACGAGGATTATTGCACTGTTGTCACATCTTTTCCTTGATTAGTAAATGAGTTGGTTATATAACGTGGAGTAGGTTTTATGCAACGCATTTGATATTTAACGTAACATCAAATTTGATGTGACGTTAGTTGATCACATGATTAATTCTTCTTTATACAACTGGCCCTTAGGGCCGGTTGCATAAAAGCCAATTAAGTATTTGATGTCACGTTGAATATTTAACGTGGCGTTAAATGCGAGATTGGGTTGCACAGACATGCTGATCAGTGACTTGACGACACATTAATTTGATGCCACGTTAACTTATGATCATGGCTATTCAACGTAAGATCTCGGTTGCATAAAAGCCAATCAAGAGCTAATGTCAAATCAATTCGCATTTGACGAGGCATTAGCCTAATCACCGCCGCTCCACTGATTACCGTACAATCAAGAACTGTCAGATGAAAATTATGTCGAAAATAATTTGGATATTCTTGAATTTTCGGTGAAAATTG
>JAVJAQ010004101.1:0-41004 GCA_032362365.1 Zygogramma bicolorata | reverse complement strand
ATTATTATTATATAATTTTTAAATATACAGGGTGTTTGGTGTAGGTGCTACAGACCAAAATTCCATTTTTCAAAATAGAACGCCCTGTATATCATTACATATTCAGATGCTACGTTAAATTCTGATATAATTTCATGTTTGGTTTTTGGAATTCGGTTACGGCGTTGTTGAGTTATTGCACTTTTCCTCAAATATTAAGTTTCGAAAAAACTTATTTACTCGTACACGAATCCAGTCTATATCTTTCATTGAATTGAACTAGACTGCTACTGAATACAAACTATTATTCTCACCTCTACGATACGATATCGATATCAGTTGAATATAATATTGAAATTCTTGAGAATGTGACTAACTTGAGGGTGAATTGCTTTATATTGCGCAATTTCATCAAGTAGCTTATGCTTGTTGATGCCATAGTAACAAATTTTGTTGAATTGTATCTACTTGTCAGTTCGATTCAGTGATTCTTTGCAAAACAGTAACTGTGTTCTATGTGTGTTCTATTTATCACCGCTTGATTTCCTCCTATGGGGTTATTTAAAAGATATCGTTTACACTACTCCCCCTTTGGATGTGGATGATCTGAAAATGAAAATTCGACTAGCGTGCAGTGATATTACGCCTGATATTATAAGAGCGACTTGTACGAGAGAAGTGATTCGACGTTTCGAAGCCTGTATAATATCTAATGGGCATCACTTTGAACAATTTTTATGACCTATTTCTAGGTACCTACCATTCTTATGAAATGATTTATCAAGTTATATTATTTACATTGTTATTAAAGATTTGTTTTCGAATACACCTCTTTCAATTTCGAAATTGTTTCATATTCAAAATGATTCCTGACTGAATTCCACAACTCAAAATTGAAACCATTACTTCGAACACCCAAAATTTTTACTAATTTTCATGTGATCTGATGCAAAGAGAATAATTGTATGAGATATTTTTAAAAATAATAGTCGTTCTCAAGACTTTACATTTCAAGCGATAACTCAACAACGCCGTATCCGAATTTCAAAAACCAAACATAAAAAGATATCAGAATTCAACGTAGCATCTGAATATGTAATGATATACAGGGCGTTCTATTTCAAAAAATGGAATTTTGTTCTGTAGCACCTACATCAAACACCCTGTATATTTGAAAATTATATCAAAATATAACTCTTATGAACTCCTAAAACTTTTGCATGAAACATTTTTGTGTATCTCCTTCAACAAACCAGATATTGCCTGTCACATAAAATGTGGGACACCCGGTATATATATATATATATATATATATATATATATATATATATATATATACACATTTCTGCTTGCTGCTTTACCCAATAACAATCTTCCTCATATATATATATATATATATATATATATATATATATATATATATATATATATATATATATATATATATATATATGCGAAGTTGGTATTCTGGGAGTTTATCGACGTTTCGCCAACATCTCAGTTGGCATTATCAAGAATGTTACTGCTTCTACTTGGTGCTAACAACCAGAATACCAACTTCGCATACTCAAGCATCCGTGAAAATTGACATTCGTAAAATATTTCAAATTTGACCCAACATTCTGTCCTTCAGGAGTGGTAGCCATCCGCGATCCCTATTGAATCAATGAACAATAACGTACATTATTTTGATCTATCTCGTAGGGTTTGTAATGTGCTATGTAGTGATAAAATGCGTTGAAAAAGTTGAAGAGGAACGTATAACACGTGATATGAGTAATTTTTCTGCCACAGTTGGCAATGTGTCATTTTGAGCTCGAGTGAATAGTGAGTGCGATTATACTGTTATTGGTACTAGTAGAAAAGGATCATTCACCAAATCACGTGTTTTTCATACCTCCAAATCAATTCTTGGCACGAAATAGACTTTCTGTTCGTTATTCGAATTTTCATTAAAAAAATTTCTTACCACATAAACTTCAAAAATAGAGTTAGAAGTATTCTCGTAAAAAATGCATTTTACTCACTTGATGAATATTTTCAAACTGATCTGGCTGCGTGACATCACTTTTGTTTGCTTGCTCACTACTTTACTGTTTATACTATATTTTTTCATTGCAATTGTTTTATATGCTTATCTTCTACATCTACTATTGAATTATTTTTTATGTAGTTTCAATATATATTTTCTTTTTTCCACTTGTATATTTTATAT
The DNA here is from genome assembly GCA_032362365.1 of Zygogramma bicolorata. NCBI lineage: Eukaryota > Metazoa > Arthropoda > Insecta > Coleoptera > Chrysomelidae > Zygogramma > Zygogramma bicolorata. The sequence continues at coordinate 38,810 of JAVJAQ010004101.1, read as the reverse complement.
TTCATCACTGGATTTTTACCTCCAATCTTTACTTCTGTATGTGACGATTTCCATGCTTCTAAAAAAGTCCTAGGAGAATAAAGTATTGTATTGTATCTATAAAAATGGGCGAGCAAGAAATGATTTGGCTCTATTCCGCTTTCAACACTTTCGAAATCCATTAAATTCCTATCTTATCTACAGAATTATTTCGTTTCCGATTGCGTAAAGAACCCTCGAAAATTCAACAAAATCGCCAGCTTGAAGTGTTTGGCTTTCTCTGGACAAAATAAAATGTATCGTGGTATTATAGAAACCGTAAAACGTTGTGGAGGCAGGCATTGTTGAAATGAAAAACCCACGATATTTCTATTTCATAGCTGACCCTCATATCTCCTGAATTATATCGAATGGCAGGACTGAAGGAACGATTCTATTCTTCCATCGACTTGATTGGTGGAGTTATCGAAATTCATTTCCGCTGACAACAATGGGAAAGGGCCGTTGGAAAAATCCTGGATGATTTCAGTGGATCAAAAATACCGTGATTACGTCAAAAGCAATGCAATTAAAATGGTTTCGATTTGAGTTATGGCAAGCATCATTTTGCCATCAATCCTTAGCGGAAGATTTGTCGCAATTCTGAAAAAATGTCAGAAAGTAAGCCATACTGGACGAAAAATTTCATATAAAAAATCTGCTGTGTGAAAAAAATGTACCTTTATGAAAATATTTTTGAAAGATTACTCACAACAATTCTATGCATCTAGTGGTTTCTAGGAAATGAGGAATAACTCTTGAATCCCCATTATAGACCTATGCAATAGTAGTTTATTTTTCCCATCCGTAAATAGGCTAATTCATTTATAGTTTACTAAACGATAATCAGGCGATTCCAGTCAACCGAATCGTTATGATTTCATATCCACACAACGAACGATTTGAATTCCACCAATCACAGAGAAAAAAAATACTTGATTACCAGGGACAACCTTGTAGAAATTTCACAATTCTGATCTGCCTATCTACAAATATGAAATCCGAGTTGTTTCATTCGAACATAAATGAAATCTATTATTTTTATCATGAATAAATGTAGTAATGTCTGAAATATTTAATAGTTTGTGACGCGAACTATTGACCAATCAATAGTTCCGCTCACATGCGAACGGCAGCTGTTTGTTGAAGAGCACTATGGGTTCCTTAAAAATAAAAATTCAAATTAACAAAAAGGGCGCCACCCAACTTTGTTAAGTATTACGTAACAACTATTTTTGAAGCTGGGAAAATAAATAGGAAAGAAACTTGGAAATTTCAATGTTGAGTGGTGTTCGGTCAATTGGTAATTCTACAAAAAAATACTAAAATGCACATGAATATATTAAATTATTCTGTTCAATTTCTGTACAAAAATATATCACAGTAGATTTAATGGAGGCTTGAAGAAATTGTGCTGATGAACTATTTATGGGTGAGAAATTATAGTAACCTGGTGCATGGTGAATAAGTATAAAGATATAGTTTCACAAAGAATCTCAAAGGCAACGCTTCCTCATAGTACTATGGATCGGCTCACAAAATAATAAATTATAAACCAATACTAATCAGGGGATTCAGTAATACGAAAATAGATACCCATATAAATATATCATAAATATTATGTTAGGTTTGAAAAATCATGAAATTCAGAACTTTCAATGGAAATGTTCAAGAAAGCAAAAGATAAATAATTTCTGGCCTGTGCCCGGTTTCTTTTCCAAGCTGCACCATTTAGATCATCGATGTTCATCAATCGTTGTGGGCAATATATTTTTCAGTTAGGAATCGTTGAGGATATTTCATCGAATTTTCAGTAGGGAGTGTATCAGATACAAGTCCCATTTGTACGAAAGTAGTCGATCACAGAATGCAAGTTTAGATTCCGTGAATCCTTGACGTAATCTCAAAAGCCTAAAGAAAAAATATCAAATTAAAGAGGAGCTTAATGCTACCACATTATCAATTTCTGAGATGCCATTTTCACAGACTTACCTCCTCGAGGGTACGATGTTACTTTTCAGACTCAAGCACGTCGTGGTTACTTAAGTAAAATAGCTGGAAGTTCCAGGGCTAATCCATAAAATAGCCAGAATATCAATCGGGAATGGCAACTATTTACCCTTGTTTGAATTCAATACAAATCCAAGACTTATCTTGTTGAATTTCTGGAGAATATAGCACCGCCAATATGTCTCTAAAAATGAACCACCTTGGCTTCTTGTCTCTTCTCCAACTAATCGGAAGAGAAAATCCAAGTAGCCCATTGTTTGCGTTTCCATAACAACAAAACCGAAGCACTGCATAAATTATTGCTGTCAACCTACCCAACGAAAAAAGCTTTATTGTTCATTGTTTCAGTATGAACAGTTCAGAGTGAATATAGTGGAATACGAAGATTGAGAGTTGGAAAATACACCTCCAGAAATTGTTTAGAAAGCAATAGATGTTTGCAATAATTTGCTACCGAGCACATCAAAAGAAAAATATTAATCGCTTACAGAAACTTTATGGACTGGAAATTGGAAGCCAAGGTGAATTCTTGTTCCGAAAATATCTTGTGAGTTCATTTTGAAGCGTTGAAGCGTAAAACGTGTATTTGTGAAACGCAAATCTGAAACATATATGCTCCAAAACAGTCATAAACATTACCTTCTGAAAAAATTCAACAATGTTTGAAAGATTCACCCGATGAAAAGTATTTGCTGATAAAGTTATGAATTGAAATTTTTTAAATTGTTATCGAAAATGAATGTTTTTTTATTTCAGGCAGCTTTAGCTATTGGCCTTACAGGGGCATGCCGTTGTGATGAACTTCGAAAATTACAAAATTGATGACATGAAAGATCTTAATTCGGCCCTTTCAATGAAAAAACCCGATCCTAAAACTGAGGTTCCTACAAATTTCAGTCAGAGGATAATTCTACCAAATTTACAAAAAATATGTGAATATTCCACCATGCACAAAGGGAACACGTTTATTTTAAATTACAACAATAGCTAATGTACGAAACAGTCTGTGGGAATGAATAAATTTGGTACCATGGCAAAAGAAAGAGCAAAACTTTTGCAATTACCGAACCCTGAATTATATACTGGCCACTGTTTCCGAAGGTCATCTGCGACTATTCTAGTTAATGCAGGGGCAGATCTATTAACTTTAAAACGCCATGGGGGTTGTAAATACAGCAATGTTGCAGCATTCTTATAACAACAAGTTCATAGCTAAATAACTGAGAGTTTCAAAAAATATAGTAGATTCCATTCAGCCTCCAACGTCATTAGAACCTGAACACAACAATTCTGTGAAAGCTCAGTACGATTTCCCATCAACTTCAACTTCGACAGCAGCTAATATTTCAATTACCGAAAAATTATTGAAACAAAACAACCTACCAGGAATTACTTTAGAAAATTGTTCAAATATAACTGTTGATTAGCATTTCAAATGAAATATAAAAATGAGTTTATGACATACAAGTATTATTATATATGTATTTTAATTTTCAATACTTGAAAAAACGCAACTAGAAAAAGTTGTGTACAATGCCTGAGAAAAAGACATATTTCTCACTTGTTTTACAATATACTATTTTTTCACTGCTTGCAAAATTTCGCACCAAATCAATTTTTTTCCTTTATATTTGAAGTGCTTTCGAGCATGAACTAATGGATCCACAATAAAGAGAGATTAAATACCTTGAAATTCTCTTGAAAAGCAGACCATTTACTGTTGCGGTTTCTACATTCTTTGTACAACACTTTTCTTCAAACTGAATGTAAACTTTTTGGCACACAAGCTTTGATTTGCTTGGCAAAAGATTTGCACATGCGGCTTTCGCTGTATCTTTCTTTTCTTTACAATCGCTATCGCAAAATATCACCATCATTTTATCAAACGTGATAAATTATTGATCTGTACTTTGATATAGAAAATAGTGAAATGATGACTAGAGAATGATGAGAATTTTTGTGTTAGGAGAAAAATCCGAGGAATTCATCAAAATACCTAAACAATGTTAACAATTTTATTGAGTTGTAGTCGGAAATAGGTATGATAAGCTTCAATGGGAATCAACTAAAAGCTTCAACCCCCATCCAGGATTGGGATAATCCATCATCAGAACCATTTGGTCACGTGACTGTTCAAAATGAAAGCAATAAACTGATATATCGCAATATAGATCCCCAGAATTCCACCAAAAACTATCGTACGATCGGATCATAAAAATACTGTTTAGAAATAATATCATCCATAATTCATCCAGTTTATTGGCCCTGTATTTCAAACTATCAGTCGTATAATATTACGACCTCAACTTGTAGCCGTAGGTTGGAAATGACATCGATAATATTCACCCCACCCCAAATCGATACTCATATATGGGATCCAAGAGGAGACAATCGGATTTCCAATATTATCGTTGCGAGGACATGACACAATTCTGGTGGAATCTGTAGACATGATATCGATGGAGAAATACTAGGGTCTATCGCCTTCTACTCTGGCACTGCAGCGAGTGTTTCTGTCATATTCAAATTCACACGAAAGGTTGTAATGTTCATAGAACGTGTGAATCTGGGTAAAGAAGATATGAATCTTGTTTATTTGCAACCATATATGTAATACTGTCATTAATAACGTCATTGAAGGTTGGGAAGTGTCACATTACACAACTCTACTTCCCGCCCTCATTTCAACTATTCTAGACTTTATCTGTCATTTATTGACTTCATCTGACATAATATTTATTTCAGTAAATAAAATTGTACACAATGATACAATGTCTGCTGTAAATTCATTTATATTGGTGACAATTGTATACCCAGTAGTCATGGTAACAATATATCTACTTGATTATTCTGAAAAAACCGCGTTCCTGGTAATTTATTTATTCATTTATTTAATAAACGGGCAAACCCCTCTTTACAAAATATAGACAATATACAAAATGAGAAACAATATAAAAACTGAAGAAATATAAAAAATTATATACATAAAAAGATACTAATATATATCACAAGGCATCACAGAGTAGCTACTCTATCAAGAGATTTTTCAAAGGTACCTAAACTCACACCTGTTATACATACACCATTTGAATTAACTAGATTACCCAGTCTCAAAATACGTGATATGCTGCATTGTAGCCATAATTAGTATGGTGATAGGGAATGTTAAAAAGTTCACAATTACGTGTTGGTATTCTATGGGATCTTAAACCAATTTGTGCCAACAATTCTGGACATGATGTTATGCCATGAATTAATTTGTATAGTTAAATTAAATCAGATCGATTTCGACTAGTTTCTAGAGTATTAATCGAAATATGCTCCAAGACCTGGGAATAATTGTATGTACCCTGGTATAAGCCCATTTTATAAGCAATACATCTCAAAAACCTGTTTTGCACACGCTCAAGATGATGGATATGAATTTGGTAATAAGGATTCCAGACAGAAGGGGCATATTGAAGACAAGAATATATGAGTGACATGTATAATGTTTTTGTTGAAAGATTTGACAAATTCTGTGTATTTCTAAGAACAAAACCTAGTTTTCGAGATCCACCGCTTACAGTTGAATTTACATGCTGAACAAATGTATTTCATCAAATAATACTCCAAGGTCCTTAACAACCGATACTCTTTTGATGATCTTATTATCAATATGATAATCATTTTGGATTATGGAATTCGCTCTACTGAAAGTAATACATTGACATTTATCAGGATTTAACAACATACCATTTGATTCAGACCATTTTAGCAAGGAATTGAGATCTTCTTGTAGTTTGTTACAATCAGTTGGTTTTGAGATGTTTGTATATAGTTTTAAATCGTCTGCAAAGAGGAGAAATTTACAATTTTCAAAAATGGTACCTATGTCATTTGATAAATATATTGAACAACAGAGGATTGAAAACAAAATTCTTAATTTTAACTAACTGATGTCTATTGAAAAGATAGCTATTTAACCAGTTTGTTAACCATGGCGGAAAGCCAACGGCAGACAACTTGCTGATTAATAAGTTGTGGTTTACTTTATCGAAGGCCTTACTGAAGTCAGTATAAACAGAATCAATTTTACTATGTTGTTCTAGTGCAAGGACAATGTCGTTTTGATACAGTAATAAGTTAGTTACTGTTGATCTACCACCTACAAAACCATGTTGTTGTTCAATAATTAAATTTTTACAGTAAAAAGAAATATGACTAAGAGTTGTTCGAATAATTTTGGTATAGCAGAAAGTTTGCTTATTGGTCTATAGTTTCCAATTTCTTTCAAAGCGTCCCACTTCGGTGAGAAATTTACTATTGAATGTTCGTTCAGGAGGTAGAAACGTTCTGGAATACAATTTTTGAGTTTTCTCTCCCATAGAAATGGAAAGAAAAAAGCTTTGAGTTCTTATAATATCTGTTTTTTGAACAAATTGGTATATTTTTCCCAATATGTAACTGCAATATTTAAAAGATGCAAAATTTAGTGACTGTTTTGTCAGTTACGTATCGTGTTTCGATAATTTGGAGATTCAATCAACAAATTTATTGAAAAAATACGTAGATTTTTCCTTGGAAGTCTGCCTCCTCCTCCGAGCCTATTTTCGAAAATTTTCAGTGGTAAAAACCCAAAGATATTGATAATTGTTCGAAAATAATATAACAGATTTCGAAAGCTTGGTGTTATGACCAAGAAGCTTTCTATCATTGCAAAAGTTTATAAATTCTTTCCATACAAATCCTTGGCTGTAAACAGAGGCGTCTTTACCTATAGTGCAGGGTGTGCGGCGCACACGGGCGCCGGGTCTAAGGGGGCGCCGAGCGTCGAGCGCCCTGACACCATTGCGCCCGACGTCGGGCGCACGGTAGTACTAGCAAATAGCAAAGCAAGGCTACTTACTCCTTTTCCTACTCTATTTTAATATACACAATAACTCTTGTTTCAACGTGAAATCAGTCTTAAAACAGATTATCAAAGATTAAATTGACGTAATGTCGCATCGCTACCAAAGGCGCGAGCCGGCATCGGCCTGTTTGTTTTGATTCGTTTCAAACCATGCCGACAATCATTTCTAACTCGACTGTATAAGAATGCTATAAAGTTGAAAATGAAATTCCCGGGGACGAGCGGCGGTCACTTTCAAAGGCTTGTGTGCGCGTGCCGCACTTTTGTTTTACCGCTATACCGTAGTTTTGCGAAATAAATAAGCCTTAATGCAATTGGATTAAGTAACATTTTTTGAGTAAACATGTAATTATGAAGTAAATCGGCTTTCCTTTTGATAGAAAATACATAAAAGGGAAGATTAGGTTTTTTGCTTCCACAATTATTGCGACATTCCTCGAGGTCGGAGGTCATCAAAAATAGCTAGTGAAATACAAAAACAAAACATCGAGTGATAGATAGTACCTAATATCGAAGTTTTGTCCTATACCTATATTTTGTCCTGTACCTATATGTACGACCTAGGATTTTTCATTTGTTTATCCTACTGCAGAACAAACAACGGTAGGTTAAAAAAATGCTTTAATATGACCTACTAGTATACTTAGGTATGAGGTCTTCGTCAACAACCCATATCACGTCCCCACTAGTTGGACACAGACACAGGTCTCTTTCCGCATCGGGGACCGGGGCCAAGTGCGGATTGGTGGATACGCATCTGGTTAGGTATCCCAGATGTGCAGGTTTCCTCTCGATTTTTTCCTTCACGGAAAAGCAGTCGGTAGTTGTACCTACTTAAATAGTTACTAGGTAGGTACCGCGACGTTAATATCCAAATATTAGGTATTTATATTATAAATGCGAGAGCAACTGTCTTTTTGTCTGTCTTTTATAAACTTTCACAGCTTAACCACTGAACCAATTTGGCTGAATTTTGGTATGAAGTTATCAGTTAGAATAGCTTGAGTCCTGGGGAAGGAAATAATTATGCTGCTTCTTATCCCGGAAAAGTGCACAGATCCCCGGGAAATCGCTACCCATAAACAAATTTTGCTTTCCGACATAATTTTAAATTGCACCATTTGCATACAAATTTCCGATTGAAAATATGGGGTCTCAACAAAGGTATGCACTTTTTTAAATTGTGGCTTCTACTCCTGATACTGAACATCTTTTCCCAAGGAATGCATGGTCAATTCTCAAAAAAAATTTGGACTTTGTATGGAGACTTGGTCAATCAGCTGATCAATCTCCATACTAAGTCCAAATTTTTTTTGAGAATTGACCATGCATTTTTTGGGGAAAGTTGTTCAGTAGTATATTTAGGTGTCACAGTTCAAAAAAAGTGCAAACCTTTGTGAACACCCTGTATAACTGTTAGTACTTATTCCATTTTGACCCCGCTCCTACTAGACTAGAGGGCGCCAGGGTACTGGTTGCACACGGGCGCCACAAGGGCTAGAGACGCCTCTGGCTGTAAACTGTGCTATATGGTATATTTGATTCTATAATTCCATTGATATTATTATAGTATTACAACCAAATGGTGACATTTTGAAATATCGAATATTCGAAACGTCAAAATCGAAAAAAATCAAATTGTATGTATCCATGGCAATAACATAATAAAGTGAAAAGAGCCCATGGGATTTTTTCGGTTATAATTGCACGAGTGCATAAAAATCACCGATAATTTTGCAAGAAAGCGTGATATCTAAAAATTGCAAGTTTATTTTCATATTTTGGCGAAAGTGCCCGAGTCCGAAGGACGAGGGCTCATTTACAAAATATTTTGTTAAACGGAAATGAAGATATTGCTACTCGTTCGTTGGGTACAGATCATACTTTCTCAAAGTGGTCCAGGTGGACCCCCGGGGGTCCATAGGAGACCGCATGGGGGTCCACGTAGACGTGAAAAGAAAATAGGTTCACAAGTTGTTAGTGGGGGTCCACGAGAAATGTTCTGGCTTTCATAATAAAGAACAATAATTTTGGCTTGGATTCACCTATCAACGTAGGCAGGTAGCTTCAGGTAGGTACTCAAAAATATTCGAAACTAAGTTCAAACACAGAATAGAATAGAATTATAGATAAATTTATAAGTGTACACCACATGTCGAGACTTGCAAAGTGCCGCCCGTGAGCCCGTTCGTCTGGGATCCCTGTTTAGACCTGCAAAGGATGAAATGCGACTTGCGCTGTGCTTGCAATATACATAAGTATAAATACAAAAGCCAAGAACAAAACGTTACTCATTTGTTTCCGGTATTTTGAACATAAAAGTGTGATTGTGAGTGAATCGATGTCAGTGTTTGCAGTGCCGGAAATAGAAAGTATTTGCCTATTTGTTATACATATTTTTATTGTATATTCTAATTTTTCAATCGTATTATATTACATTCAAATACCCTGCATGATGACTTCAGTATAAATTTTGAGATATTCTGACGATGGAAATACCATCATAGATCATGAATCCATTTGAAGAAACGGAAGTGTTGAATGTGATATTACAAAAAGAGCCACTCGAGCTTAGTACCAATGAGTTGCTGAAGGTGAAATTCGAAAGAGGGTATGAAACATTTTGGCTGCAGGCTGAAATACCCAAAAAATAACCTGGGCTGTGGAAAATTGCGAGAAAACTTTTGATAGCGTTTCCCTCGTCATATCTTGTCGAAAGGAGTTTTAGTGCAGTTAACAAACTGTTAACAAATAAATAAGGAGCAGATTGAACATCACAGGAACGGAGAGATTTAAGATTTCTACTTATGAAATTGAAGCCAAATATTGATAATGTGCAGTCAATTCATCAAGTACATCCGTCTCATTGAAAGTATGACTATCTCTTATTGTTGATTTACATTTCAGGATTCATTATTCATTTTTTAACAATTGTTAATTGTTTGTAATACTGAATGTTTATGATTTTGTATAGCCATAAGTATCATTTTAATAAATAGGACCCAAGAAAATGTGCTACTTTTTTCTTATCAACTCCCTCAATTTGGGGAGATATTTTTTAGGAGTTTGGGGATACAGTTGAAATGTAGCAGCAAGGGCTCTACCAAAATAAAAACTTTGAAAGTGGTCCACGAGAAAATAAAAGTTGGGGAACCTCTGGTATAGATCAATGTTGGATTTTTCTCGAAAAAAATAAAGTTTGAGGATTTTTCTACAGAAACATGTAAAATTCAACCTCTGAGAATGTATGATATATTTATAAAATTCTGCCCCTAAAGATGCTAACTCAGTTATCGAAAAGCAAGTCGAGTGCGAAAGGTTTTGATTAGGTGTTTGGGTGATTGATATAACCTGAAATTCTTCGGAGCTGATAATAATAATAATAATGGTCGCATCTGAGTTCCTAAACGATTTCACAAACTCTTCTTCCTCCTTGAAACGGAACTCAGCATTCACCCATTCATTGCATCGACTTCGACTCTATTAAAGAAACGGTAACACGTGTCGTAAGTCGTTTGGGTCACATACGAATCGATATTGTTTTGCATAACTGAAGTGGACCGTTTGAGTTTCAATGGCGCTCAAAGTAGGGCAATCGGCTTCCCCTGCAATAGAATAAGAAAATGAGGAAAGTTTCAACACACCTCCTAGCTTCATCATGAATTTGATAACAAGTCTATTCCGGAACCATCAGCTGTCAACAGAGAGTACAAAAAATACTGATATTCGATAGTTAGTCAACCATATGGAAATGTCATTCGAAATAATACTAGTGATGTACAATCTTACGGACGTCGTAGCTTGAATCACGCATTTTCTTGATTACTCATACATAATGCCAAAAGATGGCAATACATTGTCAAGTGGCCAGAAATATCGACATTGTTCGTTCTAAAATTGTTCGTTTCCGTTAACCAGCTGACGAACGTCAACCCTCAGAAGTCGAAACTTGTGCGAGCAATGGATCAACGAGGCCTTACCTTTTAACGTGCGATTACCCAGCACGGTGGCCCGGCGAGGATTCGAACCCCGGCCTTCCGCTTGATAGGCAGATATGCTAACCACTACACTACCGAGACCACAATATAATAGGATAGATGGGGTAACAAAAACGCTTCAAATCCTTCTTAGGTATAGAAGACATTGACTAACTATATCTCATAGACATTACAACTGATGGAATTCATGACACTTTTCTGTATAACACGGTGATGAATAGATTAGGAAAAGAAAGGATTTGCACACTGAAAAGATATTGTGGAAGACGATTACAATTTTATACTTGAATTATTCTATCCTTCATAACCTCTGCTACATTGACGAAGGTTCAGAGGTTATACTTGTTGTTATACTATCTTGTTCCTACCGCGGTCTTCTCTCTCTTAGGGCCAGTTTATCAGTTGTAATGTCTATAGAATAACAATGTTCGAACTGACAAACGAAAATCTGCACCTATTTTTTTTTTCCAGAGAAGGAAATTTTATTGAGCATTGTCAAGTCAATAGAAAAAAGGACATTATAGTGTAGATGGCGTAACAAAAACGCTTCAAATTCTTTTCACACAGACATTGGCAAACTATCATATCTAAGAACAACGTCGATATGTAGGTACCAATGAAAGTTTGAAATGAACTAGTTGAAAAATGATCGCTTATAATTGCCGGGATAATATAAAATTACAGTTCCAGATGGCACTGTATGGTTTCAGACATTCGCCTAGTGGGGATCCAACAACTAATGTTGACTACGACTATCACCTGTTCATCAGAACTAGTAAGGTTGATTTTGAATTCAGAATATTTTTTCAAGTTTCGCAGTTGAGTTGTTGCAATGTGAGCTTTTGATTAGTACCTTTCAGTCATGTTCAGACAGAAAAGTCAGCGAGAATTATCACTCTCCTGTACTATTCCCACTAACAATGGTTGTACAAAACCGCGACGGGTGGTCCGCAAGAAAAATCTGTCCTGCGTAAGAAAGCTATTGTTTGGCGAATCACATGTCATGGTTATGTTATCCTATTGTGAGTATCGTACAGTAACTGTGATATTTTTTGTTGAATATGGATTCTCATCACGAATCGACCAGTTGAACTCAATGAGACGAGTACAGGGTCACTCAGAATGAATGAAAGCAATCTGAGACTGAACAGGCGCCTCTCACGTGGAATTTGAAAGCTCAGGATCGTTGTTTTCCAAGAATAACCGAGTCAATACTTGGATCGAGTGAGTCAAACGACTTGGAATATGATTGAAATTATTACTAATGTTCATCAAGCACAATCCATGGTTACCGTTCACATAAAATAAAAAGTGAAAAACCACTAGAATATCTAATAGTCGCTCACAAAATTTTAGGATTCTCAAACAACGTCAAAGTCCTAACCTCAAATATCAATAGTTGTCAAAGTGGTGATTATTAGTCAGTGTTCTCTTGAATATAATGCTACGATCTTGATTTAAAATCCCAATAGTTAGGGTCAACAACCGGTTCATGAACGTGGCGCAATAGTTTCTGGTTAATAAGTATACCGTTGTTTCTGTAATCTGTGGATATCATAAAAATAATACGAATAGCGAAACGCGCGTCGAGTGCAATTAGTAATATAGTTTGGTATAAGAGAAAGTGATAGCTGGAAAAAACTTCCATTTGAAAATTAGTTAGAGTTACTACATCCAGGAAAATGACGGCTAATTTTCTTGTGTACTGTTGCGATTTGGCACTGACTGTTTTGGTGGTGGATTTGCACTATCAATTGGAGAAACCTAAAAACCCCATATTGCTACTGGGTTCATTAGTGTGTCAAACACCGTGCTGTGTCAATGGACCCCATAACAGTATATTATGCAACGATCGTGTAATGATGGTTATTAATATATGAGCATAAACCGGGATACGAAACGAGCCGAAGGTGAGTTTCGTATGGTTTATGCCAGTTTATTAATAACCATTACATGAGAGTTGCATACGCTATTTTATCTACACCCTGTAAATAGTGAAGAACTACAAATAGTATATCTATATTTGTATTGCACACAATAATACTAATTTAACGAATTTTTTTGAAAAATTCCACAGAATTGTAATTAATAGTATTACTTCGAGAAATAAAACGATGTGATATGAAAAGATGATCAAAAATCAAAGAAAAAAATATCACTCGAGACCGGAATCCTAAAGCAAGAATAATCATTGTCAGCGCCACAGACGGCTCGGCCACGGAGATACTACAAAATTTGATGAAAAAATAATTGATAAATCATGCATTTGTCAAATGAAAAATTCAGTCTAACTGTATTTCTGTCGGTGAAGGTGTCGAAGGTGATTCTCCCATATCGCTGCCCAAATAGCACACGACGTCCTGAAGACGAACCATTTATGTCCTAGTTACGTCGATACGTCCCGGGACGTATAGGAGACATTCGAAGAACGTACATTACCGGATGTACCATGTATATACTGGTTAGACGTCCCATGTAGGTACATACTTGGTCCCGTTCCAATCGGAATGTAATAAAAACGTACATGCTTGGAAGTACTATGTACGTACTGTAGTAAGTGTCCCGGGTACGTTCATAATAACTCCTTTTCAGGTACGTACATTTCGGAACGAGTTAGGGACATACCAATGAAGTGCTTTTTTGATAATTCCTTGTACGTACTGTTTATAAGTATCATTAACGTACATGTTTGGAAGAACTATGTTCGTACTATTTGGACCTTCCAGGTGCGTACATATTGAGTCCCTTTCAGATACGTATATTTCGAAACGTTTGCGGGACATAATAGTAATGACGTACATTTTTGGAAATCGTATGTACATACTATCTGGACGTCTCGTTGACGTACTTTTTTGTACATACTGTTTGGACCTCCCAAGTACGTACGGATTGGGTTCCTTTCATTTTCTACATTTCTGTTAGTATGTACATACTGTTATTTGGATCTCCCGAGAACGTACGTATTGGGTCCCTTTCGGTTCAAGGGGTATTGGGATTTTGAGAGTGATCACTTAGTGTATTCAAACATTTATCAATATTGGTAATGCAATATTCATAATGAATTATTCCTAAAAAAATTTGGAAAAATTGAAACATCGACATGTGGTGAATAAAATACCAGAAAATTACACACAGAACTTTTTGCACAGCAAGTTTGATATTCCAAAACCGCCATCACATGAGACAGTGATCCTTCAGTGTTTTTTCGAATATATTTTCATTGTTACTGAACTTTCTAAAATTTTAATATTATCTCGAACAAAACTAACTTGAAGTCATCACATCTATAGCACTCAACTCCTTGAAAACAAGTCTCTCCGTGCCGTAGATCGTAACAGTGGTCGACAATAATATCTCCATAGAAAAGGTCGAGAGTTCAAGCCCCGCAGCAGCCAGGTCTTTTTCCAGGTAAGTATTCGGTTAGATGGTTAGTACACGTAAATGAGTAAAATTTCCAACATGACTATTTGGTAAAAAAGAAATGAATAATCCCGAATATGAAAACTTAGATTCATCAAGTGATATCAAATGATATATCATTACGTTGTTTTCGAATATTGATCTAATATCGCCGAATGTTCACATTTTTTTGTGGCCACTATTGATCTCATCTACAATATAAGGTTAATATTCCCGTAATATTGAACCAATATTGGTCAAATATGTTTGTTCTACTTGGGATAGCGCATATAGAATGGAAAATGTACGTTTTCGGAATGTCCCAAACAGTTCCCCGTTCTGTACATTTCAGGTCCTGTGTGGACTAGAAGAGTACGTACCTGGGATTACCGACTATGCGGAAACGGTAAGTCGCAGGGAGGTCTTATGTACGTCTGTCGGAGACAAAAGTACGTCCTAAATACGTACAATGCATCCTCACCGTACATATGCAGTACGTCCACTGGACGTACTTGTGCTATTTGGGTGGTATCAGACATTTTGTTATGATTATCGAAGTTTGGCTATATTCTTCAAAAATTCAATACCTATACCGATTTTGACTTGACAAACGTCAAATGCACAGCATGCACATCATGCTCGATTGAAAAATAATGGATTTCTATTGGTTGAAAATCTGTATCGTAATGAAAAATCTGTATCGTAATGGATTTCATTATAAAACGGGTTGTGGGCATGTAAGTGTATTATTAGAGTACGGGTGTAGATAAAAAAGTATTATGGGCCTGTACTCTAGTATACAACATTTTCATCGGGCATAAGTGAGCAGCAGAAAGCTTTCGCATATGCATGAAAACCAGAATACTCGAGGAAATAACACATTTAAAATGATGCATCCCTTTATCTGCCTCCATTTTCATAATGAAAACCATTACTCTTCAAAGGCGTGAAGCTGAAAGGGCGATGCAATTCCTTCTGCCAACTTGAAATCATTCCTTTCACAATGGCTATATTGAAATCGTGATGTGGTTTCTCGTCACATATTTAATTTCACGCACCAGAAGTTTTTAATGGATTTTAGGCAGGAGTGTATAATTAAATATGTTTCATACGTAGTGGTATGAAAATGCAGTTGGCTTTCAAATATTATCAGTATTGTAGAAAATAGTCCTTTCGGGACTAATCTGTGAGCAGAAAGTTGAACTGTACGACGTTTCGACTCTCATGCTGGAGTCATTCTCAAGAAATTACAGACAAATCTCTATTGAAAACGCAATATAACCAATCAAACCCACTACTGATTGAGCAATGGAGTTTGACGATGGAACTATAAAAAGTTTTTTTTACACCTGTACTATAGTACACTAATACACCCATAATCTGTTTTATAATGAGATCCATTATGTAACAGATTGAAAATATGTATTCTAAATGTTAATATTCTTTCTACTTCCAGATCAGCGGGACCCACGATACAAAGATAATATGTATAGTTCACCATTTGTCGAGTGTGGAAAAAATAGCGTATGCAACTCTCATATGATAGTAATTAATTTCACAACTTTGATAAATATTTTATTTTTCCAATATAATATAAAATCACAAGTAAAAATAAAAATTATAACAATAAAAAGAATAAATGAATAAAAAAAAAGAATAAATGAATAAAAAAATACACCCGGATAAAACACCTTCGGCTTGTTTCATATCCCGGTATGGTAGTCAGTTATTTTTGGTTCGTCTTCGGAAGAATAGACCACAGGAACGGTTTCATAGATATGTCAGTTCGTTGTTCGTTGTTCACGCAGTCATTACAACACCCGTTCTAATATGTTGAAATTTGGTCAGAGATTCGATTTATTATAATGGGGCTAAGATGTACAATCACCTTCCCTCAGACATAAGGGAGGCGAATATGAACAATATGAACTTTAGAAAAACTATCAAGAAGTTTCTGGCAGACAGGCCCTATTTTAACTTGCAGGAGTATTACAATGATAAATTTGAATGACGAGATGCATATTCGGCATGTAAGTTTCTGAGTGTTGCGTTACTAGTATGTACCTGTGTATGAGTGTATATGTATGTGTCTATATGTGCGTTTATAGGAATAAATATGTATATGTATGTTGTGTATAAATAAGTGTGTGTGTACGTTTGTATATTTTAAACGACACAGAGGAATTTTAACTGCGTTTTTGTGACTCTGAACGGTGTCGTTCCTTTTACTTTATATGTTCATCTCCTATTTTAGATAGTTCTATGTTTTCTATATATATTTTATCAGCATTGTATATTTTCTATTTACATTCTTACTGCTATTTACAAGATTTGTCCACAAGATTTACACTTAATGACAATAAAGTATATTTATTATTATTATTTTTATTATTATAAACCACCAAGTATCAGTTTTTCAACTATATTCTTGAACACTAGTGCTTCAAGTGTCTTCAAATTTTCAGGAATCAAGGAATATTTTACACGTTGATGTGTGATGCTTTTATAATAGTTGTTCTTAGTTGTCTGTTTCTGGTAATGAAGTTTTGAACCAGTTGATTCGATATGAGGTGGATGTTTCAATGGATTTGATGCAGCACTATGGTAATGAGTAGTAGATGGTTTTTCTTTTGTTGGTAGTCGTATATCTTTATATCTTTATATTCTTAAAGTTTAGAATTTATTTCCTAAAATTGGGAACACTTAGGAGAACTTTGCGGTCTCAACAGAAACTACCCGAATGTGACTTTATGGCTGGTTCATATCCATATGCATCAAGGAATCCGCCTCTGAAACATCAAGCAGTTGTTTGCAGGCATAAAGAATCTGTTCACAACGAACTGAAATTGTACTTCGCCCAAGCTTCAAAATATGTTTCAACCTAGTGTTAGTAATCACAACTACCAATTTGCTGTTGTAAGATGTTGTTGTTAACTGAGTTGTTGGGAAATATATTTTGTTCTAGGCAAAGTTTTAACTATGTCAGGAAAGTGGATGACATATCATATTGAACAAAAAAAATGGACGTTATGAAAATTTTGCAAGAACCATCTGCTATCTGAAAAGGAAAATACAAATTTGACTAGCAGTCCCAAGTTATTCGTGGAAATGCGAAAACATGAAAATGAGCGCTGCGAAGAGTTGGTGGCATTTTTTATTGGTTATTTTGAAATAGAACGAGAAAATAGTGACCCGTTGCTTCAAATTCTGTTAGAGAGGCGAATGAAGAATAACATACTTATAAATTGCATTCGTAATCTACCGTCAGATATTCACTTCAAGTCTGTAGCAGTTTACTTCAAGTCCAATATATAGAATGAAGATGCCGAAACACTTGAAAAAAATCGAATGCGTGAAACAAAGAGACTTACAAATGCTGATATTAAAAGCAAAATCAATAGCATTTATGAACGCAGTGAGAATTTGATTTCTGAAAACAGGATAGTCTCGATTTTTCGATATTGGCCTCTATTGAAAAAACTACACGAGAAAAAACTGGTGCATGGATAAACTTCCATATTTTAACCAATAATGCACACCTAGTCAGGTATTTTCTATTTTACTCCTTTCATAATGAATAAATCACTTTCATCATCATCTGATATTCCATAATTATATGACAATCTGACTATAGTGTACTTCAAAATTTGACCACGCCCCTGATGATGTGCAACAGTTTTCAAATTGTACGAACATTAGTGCCTTTCATGTGTCTTAGTGTGTCAGTTGATTTTATTTTTTCAAAAAAGGGAACAAAATTAACTTAATTTTGTATTTTTTATACGTGGATTGTTGAAGAAACCCTCATTTGTACTTTGTGCGGCTGTGCTTGTGCCATTCACATCGAATTTACTTTAATTTATATTTTTACATGAATTTTGTTTTTATAATATTAATAATGTTTATTGGCCCAATCATATTACAAAACATATAGTGTTATTAATCCAGAAATGGTATTAGAAGGCAAATAAACGAGAAATCACAGAAGCAGTAATTGAAAATTTACTGCTTGTTAGTGATGTAGTGTTATTTGTGGTCATTATTAGTTATTTGCATCCATTTATTCTATTGGATTGTTGATTCCTCACGTCATCGTGGAAAAATCGTTGTTTTTGGACGCTTTCGTGGGACGTACTTATATTTTGAAAGTGGCTGGGCAAAGTGAACATTCGAATAGGTTAGCATTGCCTACCAATGAGTAATCTGCGATAATATCATATGCAAGCAAAGTAACACTTTTGTGGGGTTAATTTGGCCATATTTCCAAAAAAAATCCTGTTATTCGTACTATGGCCGTCTACTATTCAGCATCAGACAGTCAACGATTGAATGTATAACTTAGTTCGGATCTGATGAGTTTTTGTTGAATAGTTTGCAAAATAACCAAATCATTGCAAAGCAACGCCATTTTATGATACCACCGACTGAGCTAAAACGTTCTTAATATTATTTTCGTATATCTAATTCGAGAAACCGAAACCTTTTCCTAACTCCATTCCAATCCCCCAACTCCGAAATCGAGCCGAAAAAGCAAGCAGTCACTGTATTCACTCTACTCCAACACACTCTCCAGACTAATGTTACTTCCACCTCAGCACGAAGAAAAGCTCCTAATTCGCATTCAACATAATGTTTCCCTTCCAAGTCTTCACACCGCAATTAGTATTCACAGAACTGTTTACTGAATTTTCTCCAGGACGCGAGCGGAAAGTTTTAATTAACATTGCTCTCAGCTCGTGCGGAAAAGAACTTTGCTCCCATCGTTCAAAGAAAAGGTTGACGATTCGGAATGAGTGAGCGTTTTGTTTGTTCGACCTCTTTCGTAAAGTTTCTGGGAGAAAGCACTCTAGAGATGGCATTTTTTGTCTAATAATCGCCCAACGGTGCGCTTTTAGAAGCGTATTTTCACGAATATATATATATATATATATATATATATATATGTATATATATATATATATATATATATATATATATATATATATATATATATTATGCAACGATCATGTAATGATGGTTATCAATACACGAGCATCAACCGGGATACGAAACGAGCCAAAGGTGAGTTTCGTATGATTGATGCGATATCGCTGGTATCAGACATTTTGTTATGACTATCAAAGTTTGGATATATTCTTCAAAAATTCAATGTTTATACCGATTTTGACTTGACAAACGTCAAATGCAGACCAAGCACATCATGCTTGATTGAAAAATGATGGGTTTCTATTGGTTGAAAATCTGTATCGTAATGAAAAATCTGTATCGTAATGGATTTCATTATAAAACGGGTTGTGGGCATATAATTGTATTATTAGAGTACGGGTGTAGATAAAATGGTTTATTGTTCAACGGGCAAGAAATGATAGTCATTAATAATGAGTATGGAGTTTGCAGCAGAAGCTGTCATACGACTAGAAAATTAGCATGTCATGCGAGTTATACACTTTACTTTTTCTGCGGCTATAACAGATAATAGCGGAATGATTCAACAAATAACATGAACTTCAAATGTAATTTCATTCAAAAATTCCATTAGGTTGCAATTAAATTAAATTGGCTGTCATTGCTTGAAATTTCACACCCCATGGAAGGAGTGATTAATTGTGTAGTGAAAACTACAACGATAACACAATGAAGTACCTGTGTTGTCAGGTGAGGAAATGAAATTGAAGATATACAATGTACCTCATCGGTTCATCAAGAACAGTTGAGATAGAGCAATTTTGTGTTGTAGCCGTAGAAATAGTATTTTTTTCTTCAATGCATGGGAGGGAAATGAAGGCCTCTAGAATCAAAAACGTATATCACTACAAATCCTTCATGTCAATAAGTTTTTTTGAAAATATGCAATTTTGAGTCCGATTCAATAACTAGTTTTTTCAATCATATATCATTCTATAGCATATTTTTCAGTTTTTCTACCGAGTAGATCAAGAGATGGTTTTTCTCTAAGAGAAACTTGCTACGTTTGATTAATTTCGATGCAAAATACTTTAGTCCGACCGCCAGGGGGGGGTTTCGTATACTTTTCTATGTCCCCTCCGTAGCTTGCTGTTATTTTATGTTTTTTGGGTCGCTGATCACGATTTTTTTGGTTACTAGGCCCAAAACCTATTAGGTAATGAGTTATTAACAATTTTATTGCAAAAATAGCTATTTTTCCACTTTTAATACCACTTACCATCAAGATATTCTATGGGAAAAATCACACTGTTAACAGAATCTCTATTCCAAATTGATATAATAATGGAAATATGAAATGAACGAATTCTCCGAGTGCATTTATTCGCGCTGCATCTTCCTACTGCGAGCGCCTACTCAGCACATTGTTAACATGATTTTTTGAATGTTATTTTAAATGTTATTTTGATTCTGCTACAATTTTTTACACACCCCTACTTATTCTCTTAAAAATCTAATATCGCCAGGTGTTTCGTAATGATGGAAAGCAGACCATTTTTGTAGCACTTGTTATTAAACGTTGAACGTAGATAGCTGAGTGAGCAGTTGGGAAAGAAGAATATCACAGTGAATCATGTGGGCGCGTTACTCGAATGCGGGATGATACCAATTATGAAAAACGCGATCTTCAATGTTATCCATGATTTTGAAATTGTCAAACCAATTACACGGTCTTCAAGAATAATAAGTGTATTTATGTTGGAAGATCCGATTTCTGGAACTGAAATATTGGTCTATTTTATGATTATTTTTGACATCTGATTTGGTATTTCACCCGATCATGAGAGAACAGGTTATAAAGTAGTTCCAATTGGGGATTTTAATTTGAATTTTCAATCACTTGCTCGGAAATATTGGTGTCATTCAATCAATATCTATACCTTTTTCATGAAGAGGTATGTCCACCAAAAATATTGGTCTCTATTAATTTTTCGAAAAAGTCCGTGCTACTATATAGCTAGCTTTTATATCTGAATCACTACAAAGGTTTTTTCTTAATCCATATATAAATGTGTAAATCACTACTATACTAATGACGCATACTCAAATAGATTCTGACAACTGTTTTGCGAACGACAGATACAAAAAGATATACAAGAGAACCCTGTCGATCTACAACTACATGATATGGTAGAGCACGATTTAGAATTGCAATTTGGTACAAGTTCATCTATGAATGGGTACAATAATGTAACTATTTCCTTTGGAAGTAAATAATCATCTTCTGAAACAAAACCAATTTGCAAGGGATTCAGTTTTATGCAATCAGCTTGGATCAAATCAATTTGTTGATGGGTAACGTAAAAGCTCTCAAAATATGCAGTTGAATCAATTCGCTTCTAGGAGAAAGATCCTGCTCTGAAACTGCATTTCCAAAGTGGTATGTGTGACTTAGTTGATCGAAACTTGTGCAAATATTGTTTTTCCAAAACTTCAAGGAGATATTTTTCTGCATTCTCTATACCTACTTTCTATGTCAAGCTCTTCAGCACCTAGAATATGCACAAGCAGGTGAATTATAGACAACAAAAGTTGTATTTTTCCAGATCATTGATTCAAATTATACCCCGTCCGAATGTAATAAAAAAGTCAGGTTTGGCTTCCAAAGCACTGAAAAGTGTTTCCATTTCACTTGTGTAATATGTTACAGGCAAATGGTGTGAAGATGAAAGTACTGAACAAAGTTGAATGCCACACTTTTTCGCCAGTGTATGAACCTTTTCTTAGCAACTGCACCGGCTCCCATATTTACTGATATAAAATATTATTATCATTTCAATAATAACCTTTCCAATGAATATTGAGAAAATTTCCATCAAACCTTTCTCTTATATAGCAAATAATGTGCTAATAATACTATCATATCAGTGTCTGATGATAAAACCAATGGTTTCTGCAAAGTACATGGTTGATATTATATGTACTATACTGGTCTATTCTGGTAAACCTTGATCCACATTCCATTTTGTATATTGGTTATTCAAAATACTTGACAACCATTATAGAAAAATATTCTGATGCGCCATAGATATGTCTGAAATATCTTATAGGTACTGGTTTCTCGAAACGATATAATACTCAAAAATTATTCATATTCGCGACTATATTCGTCTGACAACGAATCTCATCCGTTGCAATGCAAACTATTTCTACATTTCGCCAATTTTTTATTGAATAAGAAACTTCAGTTGAAAACTGAATCTTGCCAGTTGAGAAATTTAAAAATAAATGTTATTCAATTTTCGATGTTGACGTCAGTGAAATACAGTTAGCTTTTGTTACATATTTTTGCACTTTTTTTCATAATTATTATATGGAAATCATGTTGATACATTGATAATAATAGTTAAAATATTGAAAATAATCATGTTTTCCATGAGCTGGTGCTCATACGCTTACTCGGACGAATTGTTCATTAGATATCTCCATTGATCCTGTATATTCAATTGTGAAAAAAGATACTCTTTTCTAAGTAATTTTTACGTAGAATCGATTGGTGTGGCTTGATTCTGCCTATCTTGATGGTAAGTGGTATAAAAAAGAAAAAAATAGCTATTTTTGCAATGAAATTGTTAATAACTGATCAACTAACAAGTTGTGGGCCTGGTAACCTGAAAATTCGTGATCAGCGACCCAAAAAAGTTAATATAAAACCAAGTTACCGAGGGGACCTCGAAAAGTATACGTAACCCCCCCTGGCGGTCGAACTAATTCGTGTACACCGTGTTTATACATATGTTTAAAGCGATTACTTTTTATTTCAAAACTCCTCAGGGTAGTGGTCACTAAAGCTGTCTGGAATACGACCTATCTGAAACAAGTTAACAAACTCGGGACCCACCTTCAGGAAATTTTACTGTTACCAATTTGGGGATTTTTCGAATGAAAAACATAATTTGAATACAATTTACGATACTTGATGTTCACCATATCAGGAAATCCGGCTTTACATAGGTATAATTTGGTTAAAGGGAAGAGGTTGTTGCTTACGATTGAAACCATGTTTTAGTGATAGGGCCCACTGAAAATTGGCTCGCGAGCCACCAGTGGGTTATTATCGTGTTGAAAATTTGTAGCTTTCATCGGAATACTTCTAGTTATACTTACCCGATGATAAATATGGATTCCTTCGTGAATCGAGTGTAGTTCATTCGTATTCTTAATTTCACAATCATTTCGAAATGTGTTCGTGATTCCAGGTACTGAAATGTTCAATTGTACACTCAGAAGAAGAAGTATATTCCTAGATACCTTTCGAAACTTCACAACCTCTTCGTCGTTCATTCAAAACGACATTTTCCTCATCGGAATTCACGAAGTCTTGTGATAGATTCAAGACAGGGAAACGGATCGGCAACAGGTATAATGTTAGAACAACATGTGAAACAACATATACTTTACGTTCAATACTGACACACACTTAACCAACATACACAACAGAAAACATAAAGAATTGTATGTATCGAATCCCTTGTTCGTGCGGTCAAAAATATATCGGTAAAACGTCGATACCTTTGGAAGTACGAAACAGTGAACACAAGATGTACATCACGAACAAACAGCTTAAGCAACAACTTATCGGTATGGTCCAAAAATCCGCCCTTCTGCACTGGTATAGATTTCGATAATAATTCTCATTTGTTCAGATTGTGGTAGGTTGAGAATAACCCATACACCTCAAAATAATGATATTCAAAAAGTATGCTTTTATTATTCAAATCACCAAGCTTCATGATGAGCAGCAGTTCGAAAGATTGAGTTCAAAATCTGACAAAAGAAGCTTTTCCAAAGAATGTTACGATTGACTCCAACCTCTTGAAGTGATAAATATTGAATATCAGAGAAATATACTTGAGCGACTAGAGGCTCATGGCTCATTTGCTGTTTAGTTTCAAATACATGAAAATGTTATTGCTGTATGCAATAATTGCTCCCCATCAGTCAAATCCACTGTTGATTTCCAATTCCTGCCACCATTAATGGGATTGTCGATAATAACAGAAGCGCAAGACATTTATCATATTCAGCGTAACGAACATAACCTCATCAACTCTGATATTTCCCGACTGATCGCACGAATCGATGGAATCTAGATACGATGAAACGGAGTTGACAGGTAACAGAGATAATTAGTTGCCGGTACTCGGTAAAAGTTGAATATAATATTATGATGACTTTTTCCTCGAGGCGGACAGCCAATGGAAAAGTTGGCTACTTTTACAGAATTGCACAACGATTAATTGCTCTCTATTTGGTTAACCGATTGAACTGATCAAAATGAACCTTGATTCATGCTCACTTCTTAGTTCTTCTGGGAATAGTCTCAACATATATAACATATATTTTTCCTGCACCAAGGTAGGTCGACTAAAATGCGTACAATTCCATAATTTTTGATATTCAGCTTTTAGGCAAACGTTTCCGTATATAATAATGTAAGATTAAATACCACGACCTAATTTTGTCAAATTTTCATCCGCTAATGTCATTTGCTGAGAAAAATTTCGAAAATCATAGAAAATGGAGCTAAAAAAATGTCAAAACCTCGCAATTTTTCCGTCCAGCACCGATTTGTACAAAAATTTGGGATTAGGCTCATTTCACCCCATAGTTCATTTTCTTTATTGTGCCGTTGTACGCTTTTTGTTTTTTAGGGGTGAAAACTACCCCTTATTATCAAAATTTATAAAATAACATCAAAAACCTAAATATTGGTGAAAATAGTTAAATAATGATTGTTTCATACTTTAGGAAACAATTGCATAATCTTTCAATCTTTCGAACTTTAGAACATACTGGTGAGAAATCAACGAAATATACACTCAAACACGCGAGCAGATGTTTCTTCTTCTCTGTCTTCCGATATTAATGGAAAAAGTGGAACATATAACGTATAACGGCCGAATATACCGGTTATGTAGATTACTACGCTCCAAAGCGGATAAATCAAATTTTCCAGGAAAAAAAATCTATCGGTTTTCTAAGCATAGCTCCTTCATTTCAGGTGATGTAAATTTTTTTTCAGAAACGATTTTGTAGGGCTCTTCAAGAGCTATGAGTCTATGTGAGAGTTCAAAGCGCTTGAATAAGGTGATATCTCGCCGAATATTCACTGTACAAAAAATTTACATGCAGGGAAACTTTTGTCATCAAAAAAGCTACAATTTAGTACAATATCGTTTTTTTCGTATCTTTAGTATTTTGGGAGATATTTTTAAGAAAAAGGTTGAAAACACCAAATTGAACAAAATCGCTTTCCCTTTAAACTTCAATTTTTCTAAAATTAGGCATTTTGAATCGGTCAAACTTCGTGAGTGTATTGATAGTACATATATAAAGAGATTCACAGAAGGGTGGCAATCAATTTTAGTTAGGGGGTACTTTGGGGGTTGTTTTCTCAGATTTTTTTCGTAGAAAAAAGCGGGTAACGATCTTATTTTTATCATAAGTCGGTCAATTTTCATGCTTCATTTCATTTTTCTCGTTGTTTCGCTTTAAATCTTCCAATTTATACATTTTACGATAAAAGCTAGCATTAATTTGCTGCATCTCAGTTCTTATGTGTCATAGAGAATTTATCAAAAAAAGCATTGTTTTGGTTTTTTCAAAAGCTACAATTTGGCTCCCCACACTTTTTTTGATAAAATGCATATTTTTAGAGTTATTCGAAAAAAAAACATTCAAAAAAGTCGATTTTTTCGTCAAAGAACTGTTACTTTCAACTTCGAATAACTCAAAAATATTACATTTAAGAAAAAAACGTATACACCATTTTTTTCTCAGAATTACTTTTTCCGTTGATTCCTACAGTTAAAATGTAATAGAAATTTCCACCCTCGAGATGGGGTGGTAACCACCCCCAAGGCTCTAGCGTACAGCGGCATGGTATAGAAAATGATCCTTGAGCTATTCCCTACCTTCTGTGAGATTTCAGGTAAATCCATAGTGGACGAAAAAATTGTGAGCCAAAATGCTTCATTTCCTGGACTAAATGTGCACACTTGGTGCACTAGAGATATAATTTCCGTATGGTTCGAGTATTAACCCCATTGCTCAGAAATCATCGTACGAACTGGCAGAGGAGATATGAATTTGTATCAATTTGAATCATGGAGGCCATCGGCAAGAGAACTCCAAGCTTGTCTGAAACGGGTCCTGAGAGAGAGGAGGGAGAGAAGAAGAAAGAGAGATAAATTTCAATCCCAGGCGAATGAAATGGTGCAGAAGCTCGTTAGAATAACTCAAGACAGAAAAATATAAAGAAAAATTCGGACTGAAGATTCGTGGTTACGAAAAATATCAGTACGGACAGACTCCTCGTTTTTCTTATATTGCTATTTTGATTAGGTGAAATCATCATTAACTCAAATGATAAGGCTTTCGCAGCCGAGGTTTTCAGTATTACTACTTTTCTTCGGGTTTGAAGGCCGTTGTTCTTTAGAATTTCTTCCTGACGTTGCGCTAGCGCTAGTGGCTAGCTCCTTCAGAGGCTCACCCATCTTTATTTATTTATTTATTTATTTATTTATTGTACTCATTACAAACACCAACTAGGGTAATTACAAGTAATGGAATAAAAACAACAAAGGTACTAAAACTAAACTAACCTAACCTACACAATCTAGTATCATACAATTTGCTTCATGTTCCTAATCAACTCACTCTTTGTCATATTAAATATATCAATGTCGATTTGCTTGAGGATCTGATTACAAATCAATAACATTTTGTTTATTGGAGATGTTGTGTTGCCTGGATCTATACTAAATAAATCAGAACTTAGGATTCTTAAGTTTACTTTAGGGACAATTATACTTATATACTTAACTAAATCACAGTCTTTGTATTTGATATTATTAAGGATTTGGTAGATAAACAGCATTGCTTGTTGATTTCTTCGATCGGACAGACTTTTAATATTAAAATTCTTCAACATACTCCTATATGAGACCATAAATGGATATGTATTGTTCTGTTTTAGGAAAAGGTATCTCAGAAATCGCTTTTGAACTTTTTCGATATAATCTATGTGGATCTGGGCTGAAGGCATCCAGATTTGGGAAGCATATTCCAAGTGCGGTCTCACTATAGTATTATAAATTCTAATGACTGTGTCAATTTTAAAGCTTTTACTATTCCTAATAAGGAAACCAAGTGATTTGTATGCTTTATTGACTATGGAAATATAATGCGAGTTGAATCTCATATCACTCCGATACACCACTCCCAAGTCCTTGATCTCACTAACTCGATTTAAGGTAGTGTGATCTATGTTGTAATTGAACTCAATAATATTGTTTTTCCTAGAAAAAGTTATGATGTTGCATTTTTTTACATTGATGGGCATCTTATTATTTTTAAACCAGCTGCAAACGTTGTTTATGTCTTTTTGTAAAAGATTACAGTCTTGTATACTTGAAATTGTTCTGAAAAATTTAAAGTCATCGGCAAAGAGAAGCCCTACAGATTCAGCTAGACACTCAGGGAGGGCATTTATAAATAATTTGAATAAAAGGGGGCCCAAGTTGCTTCCCTGAGGTACACCTGAAGTAGCAGTATATCTATCCGAGGTAGATGTTCCAATCTTTACCATCAGAGTCCAATTGGTCAAATAAGATTTAAGAAAAAAAAATGTTGATTGAGATATTCCCATACCAACAAGACGATTCAGAAGTAGCCCGTGATCAACTTTATCGAAGGCCTTTTCACAGTCTGTATATATAACATCTAGTTGTAATTTATTTTTTATTGCGTAAGATATATGTTCAGACAATACAGAAAGATTTGAAATTGTTGACTTATCAATGGTGAAGCCATGCTGAGCTAAAGAAATCTTGGGTTTTAATTGGGATGTTAAGTGGTTACACACAATATGTTCGAATATTTTTGAAATGACATTTATTAGACTTATGGGCCTGTAGTTTTTAACTTCATGGGTTTTACCATTTTTATAGATTGGAGTAACAAGAGCTGTCTTTAGTGCATCAGGAAACTTCATGCTTGATAGGGAGAGATTAAATATATGAGCTAGGGGCTTTGCTAAATATTCCGCTAGGCCTTTGTAGATGTAAGCAGGTATATTATCAGTACCTGTGGATTTTTTTGGTTTTAAACTTTTGATGCTATTGAAAACATCAATCTCTGTAATTTGTGGCAGAGTAATGAGAGGCGAATGAGAATCGGCTCTGTAACTGCATGAGTTTTCTGAGACTTGATAGACAGAATGAAAAAACTTAGCGAAAGCATTTGCAATATCTTTAGTATTATTAAGGACAGTATCATCCATATGCATCTCTCGAGGTAATCCGGTTGATCCAGACTTGGAGCGTATGAACTGCCAAAAGTAGTTGGGGTCAGAATTAATATTTTCTTCAATATTTTGTTTGTAAACCTGATATTCTTGGTAAATTTGATGTTTAATATTTTTTCTTAGTGTATTATACATATTTTTTTGGACAGAATTTGCTTTACGTTTATGTATCAGGCGGTGCAGATAATTTTTGTCTTTTATTTTACGTACCAAGTCTGGAGAGTACCAGCATGGATACCTTGTCCTATATGATTTTTCCCTAACAACATATTTTGGGATTGCACTGTCTAGAAGGGAATACATTATTTCATAAAATTCATTAAGACAAACATCAACATTTTCGTTCTTAAAAAAATCAGACCAGTTATACATTTTTGCTAACTCATATAGTAGTGTAAAGTTACCTTTTTGATAGTTATATGAGTATTGTTTCTTAATTTTATCTTTCGACTCATCAGAGGTGTTCAGAGCGATATGAAACTCAATCGCAGGATGGTATGCATCTTCAGGTACCAGAGTGTTTTGTGACCTATGTAGATTGACAATGCTAAAATTAGATATTATCAGATCCAGGCATTTTTCCCTAAAATTTTTGATATCGTTAAATTGGACTAGATTATTGAAATTGAGGAACTCATGTAATAGGATACTTTTATCATTATCACAGGTAATATAGTTTGGTAAGTTAAAATCTCCTAATATTAATAAGTAATTGTCATCATTTAAAAAGCTTTCAAATAAATTAAAATAGCTTAAATACATATCTAGGTTAGAATTAGGTTTAAAATACACAACAGACACATAAAAAACATTCTTTCCACATTTCAACCTAACAATAACACATTCAATATCACAGTTCATGGTATCAATGATTGCATAAGACATACTTTTATTAAATGCAAGAAGTACTCCTCCTCCTCTGGTGGCTGTACCATTTCTGTCTCTCCTCACAACCTCAAACCTGTTGTCAAAAAGTTCTGCTGTATGAATATTCTCGCAGAGCCATGTTTCGGTCAGTCCAATCATATCATATTCATCGGATAGTAAGTTTGTATAAAAAGCTTCCGTTTTGGTTCTCAGACCCCTTACATTTTGATAATAAATATTCCATGACAGGGTCCTAGCAGCAGGTTTTGAGATATTTGTGTTATTATTACTTACGGAGCTATCTCCTGTGGCTGCGACAGGTTTCTCCTCTTCGATAAAAAACGTGAGACTATCATCATCATCATTACCAATTGTAACTTGACGATTTCCATGTTCGTAATAAGTCAAATATTGATTGATTGATTGAAAGAAGCAGTGACACTGTGATATTAATTCATTCGATTTCAATTCATAGTTAAAGAGTAATGTGAATAGATGGTTTTTGAATGTATTTGAGGTTTCACTTTCGAGAAACAGATGACCTTAACGCTATCCAGTTGTGGTAACTCCGGTGAACTGTGGTTCAAAGGAACTGATTTGTAAGCAGCAAACGATTCGATTGACTGGAGTTATGCAACTTTATCAAACAAAATAATTTCCAATCCTGAATTATAATCATTTCATTCGAGCGTTTGTGTGGGATTCAATAAATGAAACTCGAAAGGCACTGAAAGCTTATATTTTTTTATATTCGGACGTAAATACTGCTGAAAAATAACATGCAAGTATTGAATGTCGGAATGTAAAGTTGCTCAAATGAAGAGCAATCGTTTCTCTTGAAACTCCATGCTCTGGAACTCCTACCAGAAAAATGAATGTCGAATGTTCATCAGAATGTTGGTCTTACAAAATCTCACATGTCACCGCTCTTATAACTTGACCAAGTACATACACTCTGAAGAATTTGGTGTATTAATAATAATGGGACTGAATATGAAAGTTGGTTGTAGAGATTGGTAAAATAGTGGGCAATGGTCGAACTCAGTATTCACTGCTTAGTAAGTGTTAGGTATATTAGGGACTCACCTGTAGGATTAGGACTAAGCGTCATCAGAAAAGAGTAAAAATTCTCATTGTTGAATTTATACTTTGTGAATTCGCACAACCCCCTCGTCATACCCTTAGCTAGGGTCAAATAGTCGAAAGTAAAATGTGAGGTGATTGTGATATAGGTTTATCTATTGCAATCTGAAATCGAAAAGAAGGATTCTGTTCATATTGCTTGGAATAATCTCAATTAATCTACGAATGAAAAGTCATAGGTTTGGGAATGAAAACCTCTTTTTAATTTCAAATAATGATATTTATTATTTTGATATTTCGATAGCAGCGTTGATCTATTTCAACGTTGATGGAAATTACAGAAGTGCTTTCAGAAATGAAGGATTTGAATTGCTGTTTGAAATGTTTTGATCGATAGAGTTTTCGAAAGA
Organism: Zygogramma bicolorata; assembly: GCA_032362365.1. Classification (NCBI taxonomy): domain Eukaryota; kingdom Metazoa; phylum Arthropoda; class Insecta; order Coleoptera; family Chrysomelidae; genus Zygogramma; species Zygogramma bicolorata. The sequence continues at coordinate 7,856 of JAVJAQ010004101.1, read as the reverse complement.
GCTCTTTCGGTATTCAGAATTAACTCAAAGATTTCTCTTTTGAACATGTAAAAACTGTTAATTCCTTCACCTTATAATGTTGTCACATCATGGTGAATTCGGAGAATTCCTCTTTTTTTAGTATTGTATGAATGATAGGTTCTTCCTCCAACTTCCTTTTTTTCACATTACTGAGTATGCTTATACAAGAAAGTTGTCGAATATCTACATTTGCTTTTAAAAATAAACATTAGTTTGGTGAGTTTTTCATTCGATTAGATCCTCAGTATCCACTTATGCATGACATTTACAGTCGATTGCACCGACTTTTTCTCATGGGACCATTAACAAAGGGACTTTCTAAGATAGGTGAGGGTTCATCAATATGTGTTTAATTATCTCTCAAACTATTTTGCAATCGCTGTAGTGCCTTGAATGACGTTTGATGGCCAATTTCCTCAATAGGGAGCATTGAGCACTGCAATCGACTGTAAGTCTCCTGAAATAGCAATCATTTACTCTCTCTTGGATAACTTAATACTTGAATGAAGCCAAATTTCAAGTTTTTGGTCCTAACACACAACGTTAGTATAACCCCCCAGCATTGCACTTATGTGTATTTTTTTCATGTTTAGGTCGATGTGGAAAGAATTCTACTGGGAAGTTTCATGAACAACTTTCTATCCGAGGGCTATTTTGATAAAAGTTCGTACACTTACAACAAAATCCTCAGGCCAATTCGGAGTGATACGCATTTGTTTCCACCCTCAACGTAAACAGAGGGTTATCAACGAAGAATATAAAAGGAAAATATATGCACAGTAATGTGAAGAAAAAATACTGGTCAACTGTTTGATGCCCGAGGCTCACTAGAAATAGCAATCATTATCAAGTCTGATTGATTATTATTTTACATTATATGTGTGGGTCAGGGTGAAGATTTGAAAAGCATTACTATTTAGTGAGTTTCTTAATATATTCTTGGCCTTACACGTTCTCATTTTGAATGAATTATAACAGATCTCCCTGTTTTTCAGAATATATTTCACGTATTCCATAAATTCTTCCAATCTTGTTCTTTAGAGGAACAACAGGAGTATATTGACAAGAATGTAACTTTGATATTTTTCTCGTCCAGAGGAACTCGTTATCATTTTTGAAATGATGTTTTCAATAATGGCGCCCGACTATTTCGTATATCATGTCCAATTCATTCAGATTTGCCTGTCTTGTTATTGCGAAGATAACATCGATATGGGAATTAAAAACGATAAATTAGCCTACATTAGTGTGAAAGTAGCTACCTAGAATGAAAAACATTAGTTTTTTTAAATTTCATGCTTTTCTGGAACTGATATCGTAATAAATTCCCTTACTGAAGGAATAACAAATGTTCATCTTGATGTTAGGTCTACAAAATCCCATTTCACCGCCAGTAAGACATGGTCAAGTACACTTTGAGGAAGTTGAAAGGTCAATAATATTTGAACGAAATGAGAAAATCAGGCAGATTGAGGATTGGTGAAAGTGTAAGCAATGGTCGACATCTGCATTCACCGCTCAGTGCATATTGATGCGTAATGAATTTATAATTTGACCACATGACCTGAGACTCACCTGTAGGACTAGGAGTAAGCGTCATAAGGAAATAATGAACGTTTTTATTGCTGAAATTATACTTCTTGAGGAACCCCAACCCTCTCGTCATACCCCTGGAACGATGCAGTCCTGCCACGGCATTGTTGATCGCCTTGATGTACTCCCGCACTCCGAAGTTGGTATGAGGCAGGATCAATCCGATATTCAGCGATGCATTCTGAGCGTTTTGGCCGTGGGAGTGCGTATAAAAACACGAAACGCCCGCTGCGGAAGCCAACACGAGCAATATGGCGCGTAACATTTTCAATTTCACCTGTCCGAGATGAAAAACCGCACATATCAGCTAGGCAGGCTGGGAAAGTTCGCGATTTGTTGACACATCACTCGAGATATATGAAAAAATGCGGCGCAAAGAGGGTGCACTGTGCACGCGAGCCACCCTCGTCCACGGGGTTGGAGAAAGGCTGGGCGACGTTGCCGGATCGACTCGGAGCAGAACGTAAATACCGGGATGTTTTCGGCAGATCGGAACCCTCTGGGTTGGGAGACTGCGGAGAACTACGGCTCGAGGTAATGCTAGCGTTCGAGATGGATTTCCGTTTTGAAATTGCATGAATTCGTCATATTCGCAGCTGAATTGCACTCGGAATAATTAACTGTTTGTTTTATACGGTGGACTCGAGAGATGCATCACTCTGAGATAAAGTGATTTCTTTCGGAACTTTTCTTCGAAGTAGAACGTCAATAATAGACGGGTACATTGGGTTGTTGCTTTATTTTCAACATTCTGTTACCATTTTGGAAAGAAAAAAATTATTGATAATGTTATTCGAAACTACATTTCACTATGTTTTGTTATTGAAAGTGAAAGAAATGTCTACTTACCCAGTTCGAACATGGAATATGACACATCTGGAATATAAGATGAGACTGGTAATGGTCAGTTTCATCAATGTTCGCATTCGTGATATATTCCTGTTTTTCCAATTGCCTAGGGGCGGGTACTTCACGACCTGATTAACAGTCCGTTAGAATAATCGATGCTTAGGCTGTGCTTTTATTCTAACAAATGACATGATGTGTTGTCCATTCTCAGCACCGATTATTTTAACGGACTCTTAATCAGGTCATAAAGTACCCACCCTAGATTTGTCATATTCACAGCGCAATTGTATCATCTCTGAGCACTCATCTCTGAGTAATCAACAGTTTTATACGATGATATACTAGCGAGATGCAGCACTCTGAGATGAGAAGTTCTCTCAGAAGTAGAATACCAATAATAGACGGGATCATTCGGTTTGTTTCTTCATTTTCAATATTCTGTTACCATTTTGGAAGGAAGAAAATTATTGATAATGTTATTCGACACTACCTTATACTATGTTGTACTATTAGAAGTGAAAGAAATGTCCACCTTCCTTGTTCGAACATGGAAAATGACAAATTGTGGAATATAACATGAGACTTGTAACATACCCCTCCTTTTTCTTGAAATCTCAATAGTTCTTTGTTCACCTTAGAAAGTTTTAACGTACTGTGGTCACTATAAATGTCATTTGTCACAAAATATGTTCCATAATCAATTAGGACCTTGAGTAGTCAATGTCAAATTTCACTTCCTGTCACCCTTCCTGCTCACCATGCAGCACGTTGAAAATTTTTAATTTGTATAATAATGTTATTGGAAAATAATTAAGAGGTAAACCCCAATGGGACCTGATTTTAAATTTCATGTTTGTTCAGTGTAATGTTTCAGTAACGTTCGATATTTCAACTCTGGAAGATCTTTCTGTGGATACTTGACAAGTAGGTGATTCAAATTTCATTTTCAAACAAATTTCACGACTACAACTTACTTGCAGGTATCGCACTGACGATGGCGTAAACGCCGAAATCGCTTCACAATTCACAAATGAATATATTACACGAAATATGACTTATTCGATACTACCTTATGTTGTGTTGTTGTTGTGTTGTGAATAGTAAAAGAAATGTTTTTATGGAGCTTGGAGATTGGCGAACACTTTTTAGGGGTGTCCATACATTATGTCTGTTCCAAAAAACGATTTTGCTCCAATATGCACCTACATTTCTGCTTTGAACATGAAAAATGACCAAATACTTGTGTATAAAATAAGACTTGTAATGCTCATTTTCAGTAATGGTCGCGTTCTGAAGCTAAGTAATTGACTGTTTTATCTGATAAACTCGAGAGATGCATCACTCTGAGATGTAGTTATTTCTTTCAGGAGTTTTCTTTGAAGTAGAACGTCAATAATAGACGGGTTCATTCGGTTTGTTTTTTCTGTATTTTCAACATTCTGTTACCGTTTCGGAAAGAACAAAATTATGAATAATGTTATTCGAAACTGAATTTCACTATGTTTTGTTATTAGAAGTGAGAGAAATGTTTGTAGGAATCGTGGAGTTCGACGAATACTCCATAGGGGTGTTCATACATTCTGCCTGTTCCAGATATTGATCCGATTAAAATAAAATAATAATATGTTTATTCATCATCATTATGAATTACAAATCAATTACAATTCTTTGGCAATACAAGAGGAATGTAGGGTAATTAGTGACCTTATACTGAATAAACTGAACACATTTTACGAAGCAGTGGTGAACTGATTGTGTGAAAGGAAGTCGATGAAAATGAGTTTACAATTGAAGTACATAATTCAAAAATCATATAAATAAAAGTTTACATATAAAATGACCTATCTTGGTTCATAAATATAAACCCATATACAAACATATACACATACACACACATATGAGAGAAAGACTGAAAACTAACTACAACAATAATAAGTAGTGTATAATGTGGTCTAAATGTATAAGAATCTTATTCATCAGTATGCTAAAGCTATATATTGAAGAGTAAGACAACAATCAGTTATACAATGTCACTTTCGCCAATATTTGATGATGAAAATATAATAATAGATAGTGTAACATTTAATTTCCAATTTTTTATTCATTTCAGCGCAGGGTAAGTTTTCCACATAAGTTTTCAATTTGTTTTTACATTTTCTGAAGTTCGACTCACTTTTCAGTTCTTCAGGCAGAGAGCTGAATAGTTTCGGTCCTAAATAATGGTAGTTTCTTCAAACTACTGATTTATGCATTACTGGTAGTATAATATGCATCTACTTTCCTAGTTCGAACATGTAAAATGACAAATTCTGGAATATAAGATGAGACTTGTAATGGTCAGTTTCATTAATGTTCGCATTCGAGATATATTCCTGTTTTTAATTGATTTATATATAGGTAGATTTGTCATATTCGCGTCGCAATCAGATCATCTCTGAGCACTCAGAGTAATCAACAGTTTCATACGATATACTAGAGAGATGCATCACTCTGAGATGTCAAAAATATTCACGAGTATGCTTGAAGACTGACTTTAGGTCAAATTTCTTAAATGAACAATTTGTTCAGTCCAACCTGAACTCACCTACACTGTAGGTTGACGGACTAACACCTATCAGAAGACGACTACTCCCCTGGATTATACCACGAAGGGCATTGGATTACATCCAACAGGTGTTAAAGCAGGATTCTTCACAGAAGAAATTCCTACATATGCTCTTGGCGATACAACTGCCATAATTAATTCCCAATTATTGGAACGGGACACATTTGCAGACCGGTTTCGGGCTATTTGGCCTCTTGTTAGTGCAAATTGGTGGCATATGCAGATGATTTAATAGTTTTAGTTAAGGGTGAGAAGATTGACAGGATGGAATCTTCCATCAACCTAACCTTAGACATTATTACCACATGGATGAGTGAACATTCTCTTCAGCTTTACATACCAAAATGCGAGTTGGTTGTGTTTTACCATTCCAAACGTACTAACAGAAGCCCAAACGGTAACATTGACTCCAATATATTAATTGTCAAAAAACATATAAAATATCTGGGTGTAACGCTCACACACAATCTCAAATGGGACAACCACATCAATAATATGATCATTAAAGGCAGTCAGGGGATCAATACAATCAGATGCTTGGGCAAGGTATGGTGGGGGGCAGACCCCAAATGTCTAATGATGGCATACAATGGATTGGTGAAATCTCACTTAGATTACGGCTCTATATTTTACAAACCCAGTACGAAACAAAACCCACGCAAATTGAACACAGTGCAGTTCCAAGCATTACGGGCGATAACAGGTACAATGAAATCCACACCCATTCCAGCCCTTCTGGCAGAGACGGGTGAGATGAGTTTGGAATTCAGGGGGGGTTTTTTTTTTTTTTACGGCTTGATCATAAACCTCCCCTTCTCTACATACTGAACATTTTGAGCTTCTTATGTAAACACAAACAAGGCTACTGGCGGACCAGGGACACCCCATACATGGTACAAGCATTGGAGAAACTCTCAACATTTAGTAACTTCATTCATACAGCTGACACTATACCAGTTTTTAGATTCCAATATGAAACATACACACACACTATCGACTTGCATAACATGAACTTACAGAAGAATGATATTTCCAACAAAATCAAATTTAGAGACTTTTTTGAACAGCATAAAACTGAATATAACTTTGTATTTACTGATGCCTCCAAAACAATGACCAGAGTTGGAATATAGGCATTTTCATCCCTCAACGTAATTTGTCATTCTCGGCGCGACTGTACGACATTACCACCATATGCGATGTGGAACTTATTGCGATCCATACGGGCATGATTATGTGTTTAGAACTTAATATGAATAAGAACATTGTACTTAGTGACTCCAAAAGTGCCTTGGATAAAATTTCTACTATGCGCTTTACAGCTCGTAGTGATCACATAAGTCTGCTGATCAAACAAATGGCGTACATGTCATCGTTGAATGATATTGAGTTCAAATTTGCCTGGATCCCAGGCCACTCTGATATCGGTGGCAATGACAAAGCTGACATCCTGGCCAAACTTGGCACCACTCTTAATGTTCCACTTAATATTACATTAAGAGTGGTGCCAAGTTTGGCCAGGATGTCAGCTTTGTCATTGCCACCGATATCAGAGTGGCCTGGGATCCAGGCAAATTTGAACTCAATATCATTCAACGATGACATGTACGCCATTTGTTTGATCAGCAGACTTATGTGATCACTACGAGCTGTAAGGAGCGCATAGTAGAAATTTTATCCAAGGCACTTTTGGAGTCACTAAGTACAATGTTCTTATTCATATTAAGTTCTAAACACATAATCATGCCCGTATGGATCGCAATAAGTTCCACATCGCATATGGTGGTAATGTCGTACAGTCGCGCCGAGAATGACAAATTACGTTGAGGGATGAAAATGCCTATATTCCAACTCTGGTCATTGTTTTGGAGGCATCAGTAAATACAAAGTTATATTCAGTTTTATGCTGTTCAAAAAAGTCTCTAAATTTGATTTTGTTGGAAATATCATTCTTCTGTAAGTTCATGTTATGCAAGTCGATAGTGTGTGTGTATGTTTCATATTGGAATCTAAAAACTGGTATAGTGTCAGCTGTATGAATGAAGTTACTAAATGTTGAGAGTTTCTCCAATGCTTGTACCATGTATGGGGTGTCCCTGGTCCGCCAGTAGCCTTGTTTGTGTTTACATAAGAAGCTCAAAATGTTCAGTATGTAGAGAAGGGGAGGTTTATGATCAAGCCGTGGTTTTTTTTTTTAATTCCAAACTCATCTCACCCGTCTCTGCCAGAAGGGCTGGAATGGGTGTGGATTTCATTGTACCTGTTATCGCCCGTAATGCTTGGAACTGCACTGTGTTCAATTTGCGTGGGTTTTGTTTCGTACTGGGTTTGTAAAATATAGATCCGTAATCTAAGTGAGATTTCACCAATCCATTGTATGCCATCAATAGACATTTGGGGTCTGCCCCCCACCATACCTTGCCCAAGCATCTGATTGTATTGATCCCCTGACTGCCTTTAATGATCATATTATTGATGTGGTTGTCCCATTTGAGATTGTGTGTGAGCGTTACACCCAGATATTTTATATGTTTTTTGACAATTAATATATTGGAGTCAATGTTACCGTTTGGGCTTCTGTTAGTACGTTTGGAATGGTAAAACACAACCAACTCGCATTTTGGTATGTAAAGCTGAAGAGAATGTTCACTCATCCATGTGGTAATAATGTCTAAGGTTAGGTTGATGGAAGATTCCATCCTGTCAATCTTCTCACCCTTAACTAAAACTATTAAATCATCTGCATATGCCACCAATTTGCTATGTGATGGAATTCGGTCAAATAGTG